>JACGTP010001428.1:0-10513 GCA_023678845.1 Mischocyttarus mexicanus | reverse complement strand
CTCTCTCTCTCTCTCTCTCTCATTTTCTTTCTTTCGCTGATTCGATCAGTAAAGGTCATCGACTCGAATTAATTCCAAACAAGATTTATATATATGTGTATCATAAACTGGTCTTATCTTGTATTATCTAATCTTATCCATCTAAAATTCGTATTAAACAAATACTTGAGATTCCCTTTTCTTTTCTATATACATATGATTTAATTTATTTTTTCGTTCTTTATATTTTTTCAAATGATTATTATTATTATTATTATTTTTGTTTTGAAAAAGAAATCTCGATGGAAGGAATATTAATGCAAATAAGGTATATCTGAGCATTAGAAATTCGTCGAATCAAAGTATATTACTACTTTTAGCGATCGAGGGTTTCAGATAGGCCCGGTGGTAAAGAAAAGTCGTCGTAATATTTCACGGAGGGCGAACGAGGAAGTACAGACTACGACGACGACGACGACGAGGATGGAAGAGGAGGATGGTGTTATAGAGAGGGAAGAGGAGAGTATGAGAAGGAGAAAGATGAGAGAAGTGGTGGTGAAGGAGGAAGAAGAAGGAAAGGTTTGAAGGAAAAAGGAGAGAGAAAAAGAGAAAAAGAAAGAGAGAGAGAAGTCGAAACGAACTCGGTGCTCGTTTCTATGCAGCGGTATTTGCTTGCCTTGCAACGAGGTATTTCAGAATAGTCATTATCACTAGTTCGCTTCCTCCTCATAATAGAAACTCGAATGGATCGCCTCAACTTTTGTTTTTTTCTTTCTATCTTTCGTTCTTTCTTTCTTTCTTTCTTTCTTTCTTTAGATCCTTTTCCTTCCATCTCTCTCTCTCTCTCGCTCTCTCTCTCGCTTTATTCTATTTTTCATTTACTTTCGAAAGATCAAAAAACAAAAGCTATCACAGGTACATAACGATTATTGCTAAGGACTTTTATCGATACTTGTAAATAGATGTATGTAATTTATTTATGGATATGGTGCAAATATTCGATAGAGACTTTTATGGGTATACATTATTGCGCATAGCTCGTTAAAATCCTAAATATATATGTAATATTTATATGGACTCTTCCCTTTTAGCCAGAAATTCAACGTTTTCTAACGTTCTCTTTCGTTGAAATATGATGGAAATATAAAAAGAACGATCGATGTCACGAGAGGATCATCTCTCTCTCTCTCTCTCTCTCTCTCTTTCTCTGTCTCTCTTTATTTTTTCTTTTTTTTTTGTCTATCTGGTATACCCATCTTTTTTTTTCGGATTCATGAGCGAATCTACTAGCTACAGTTATATAGTTACATTCGTCAATTAAGCCCTATTTGAAAATATATCGCGGTAAAGCTGACCGTCAGTTGCAAAGGTAAATACGTAGAGGTCCCTTAACGTTTCTACCTTGTCCCCATTCCTCCCACCTCACCCCTTCTTCTTCCTCTTACCTTTACTCTATTTCGCTTCTCTCACTCGTACCCGGTACTGCACGCTTACAAAGTTATGCCGGATTCCTCGTTAAATAACGGGAAGGTAAAAGGAGGAGGATGAGGGTGAGGAAGAGAAGGATGAGTAGAATATAAAAAGAGAGAGAGAGAGAGAAAAAAATTGAGAATAAATTCGCGAGTTCGCTGTAAGTTCGCTCGTATACCCCCGTATTTTGCTATCAAAGATGAAACGTCTTTAGAACTTTTCAATTATAAAAGCGTCGACTTAACGTAAAACATTAAAGAAAGTATAATAAAAGAAGAAAACTAGAATTGGAGTATCCTCCTGACTCTCCTCTCCCATATATGAACCAGATGGATAATAATAGATATAAATATTATACGATTTAAAAATATATATATACTTATATACATATATTTTACGATAGATATTTTTGAATTATTCTTTTTTCTTCATTTTTTTTTCGTATTTTTTTCTTTTCTTTATCGACGATTATAATCGTCAGATTTTTAACGGATAACTCGATTCAAATGGAGCACAAAACCACCGAAGAACTGTATTTCGATTAATCGCGAATCACGATAAAAGTTCCACTTTCGATTTTCCATTCGAACGAATAAATTGAAACCAAAATGCACGGCGCTAAAGCTCGGCAGGAACGATCTCGATATTCCCGATTTTCAATGGATCGATGTTAGAGAGTCTAAAGCACATTGTCATGGTATACATATGGATGTACATATATATATATATATATATATATATATACACACCTGTATACATATAAATATATACCCATACATATAATCCCTACATATATATATGTTACCTGTAGGTGTATAAATATATAAATACACGTACTTAGGTATTTACATATACACGTATACATATATCGATACGCGTGGCAAACTAACATAGAGAACTAAATAGAAAGAGAGAGAAAGAGAGAGAAAGAGAGAAAGAGAGAAAGAGAAAGACGCCTTACCGCTTTCAAATATAACCCCGTCGAGCATCCATAACAAACCCTTCCTATCTCCCATTAAATCAAACGCAAACCGCCCGGCGAGCCGACAGTTCATTTAACCCGCCCCCTTCCGTGGCGGCGCTCGGCGACCACTCCGCCCTCTACCCTCTACCCCTTTTTCCTCTCACCCTTACACACTCTCTCTCTCTCTCTCTCTCTCTCTCTCTCTCAAATCATCCGTTCGTCAGAAGCTCGACGCCGTGTGTTCTTCCACCCTCTCGTGACGTGCTCGATTTCGTTCAGAATGAAACAAAAGAAAGAAAGAAAAAGAAAGAAAGAGAGAGAGAGAGAATGAGATTTGAAGGATAAGTATTATATGTACTTCGGTATGCTCTCTCATCGTCTAACATAAGAGTGAAACGTCTATGGTAGTTGCTATTAGTCCCGATTAAAGGAACTACCCTACTATTTTCTTCTTTGGAGTGTTACTTCGAGAAATCATATTTCTACCTTATATATATACATGTACGTTATTTCTTATATATAAAAAAAAGAAACTAGAGAGAACGAAGGACGTACGGTGAGTTTTAGCGCCGTTGGAAAATAAGAAGAAGTTAGAGGAAGATGGTAAGGAGGGAAAAGTGAAGAGAACGTAAAGGTGGGGGCGGGGATGGTTGTGGAGGAGACGGAGGAGAAGAAAAAGAGAAGCGCGCGCTCGGTGGTGGACGCGATGTGCGCACAGAAAAGAAAAAGAGAGAGAGAAATAGAAAGAAAGAAAGAAGAAAGAAAGAAAGAAAGAAATAAAGAAGAACGAGCGGGTTAGGTGGAGGAAAAGGAAGAGGAGTAGGAGGAGAAAAGAGGAAGGATGATATGGTTGGAGAGGGGGAGGGTTGACGAAGAGGGTGAGAGAGAGTGGTAGGGTGGGGGAACTCGGAACTCGTGTCGTAGCGGTGTGCGACGATCGGTCGGGTATCTTCGTGTCGTGAGCCACACGCTCGGCCGATATCGGCTCGCATAAGCGTTCAGTCGTGCTCGAGCCTCGCTCGCGTATAGATGTTTTTTCTTAAGGCATTTTACGTGCAATATATAAGAAGAATACTTTGAATTTTTGGCACATAATAACTACATAGAGAAAGAGAGTTTCAGTTAACCTACTCGTT
Source organism: Mischocyttarus mexicanus (assembly GCA_023678845.1). Taxonomy (NCBI): domain Eukaryota; kingdom Metazoa; phylum Arthropoda; class Insecta; order Hymenoptera; family Vespidae; genus Mischocyttarus; species Mischocyttarus mexicanus. Next base: position 6,964 of record JACGTP010001428.1, on the reverse strand, counting down.
ATTATGTGATCGAGGACACCAGACCACTTTCTCGTTTTTCTTATCTCTTCGTCTTCGTAATAATTTTTATTTCGAATTACGATTATTCAACGATCGATTTTTGTTATTTTTTATTTTCACGATTAATCAAACCTAAACCTATACAATACGGTACGCGATATTATACAGTACGGTACGGTGTAATAATACGGTGCGGTGAAAAAAGTTCATTTTTAAATATTGGACAAATTGTGAAACGTGTGGGAGTGTTAATACGAAATAATTAAGGACCTAGAAAAGAGGGGGAAAGGAATCAAAAGAAGATAAGGAAAATTGAAATCTTCGGACCAAGTGTGTGGTTTTTTTCTGTATACTACTATTATACTATTACTACTACGACTACTATTACTATACTACAAACATATTAGCAGCGGTCTCGAGTAACAGTGATAATCACGGACCGCTTTAAACGGTGCGCGAGTGACGCTCTCGATCCTAACGTGTTCCGATTAACTTCGTTCCGTTACGCGTATTCCCTCGAGTGTGCGCTCCACAATATATATATATATACATATATATATAAAACTATATAAAACGAGAGGACTCGCGGGAGTAGAAAAGAGGAACAAAGAAACTACGTGCCTACTATACTATTACTATCTGCTACACTACTACTACTGTGTTATATATTTCTCAGTGTATAAGAGAAAGAATAAAGAAAACAAGAAGAAGAAATAAAGAAAGAGTGAAAAGAAAAGAAAAAAAGAAAAAAGAAGGGGTCCATCCTTTTCTATCTCTATCTCTTTCCCTCCAACGCTACTTTATCTTCTAGTTCAACTTCTACTCTCGAGGAGAGCAACAGAGGAAGAAACAGCATCAGCAGGCAGTATCGAGGCATTAGCATCAACACCATATTATTGTCGTCATCGCCACCATAGTCGTCGTCGTCGTCGTTGTCGTCGTGTCGTGTCACACTTGGATCCTTCGTAACGTCGACACACACACGCGCGCACGCAGCCCAACGACTTCGGATTGTCTCTTGAGGTAAAGTGATTTTTAAATGACGTCAGGGGATAGTAGAACATACGTCAAGTTGAGCAACCTCCGACCACGTACGTTACCGACTACCGTGTCTGATCCACCACCCCATCCTCCTCCTCCTCCTCCTTCTTCTTCTTTCCATCTCTTCACCCCCTACCCATTCTCGCTATCCTCGATCGCACGTACGCACTCTCGTCATGTCGTACCACACACACACACACACACACACACACACATATATATATAGCATCATTTATCTATCCATCTTTTCACCTACTACCCTATATATCTTTTTCTTTCTATCTTTCTTTCTTTCGCACACACACACACACGTGTGCGATGAGAATAACGATATTACGAACTAGCTGCGACACATCGATGGATAGCATAATCTGGATAATGCGTTGCTGAGGGTTTTTACGCGGAACACCTATATTACCTATATATATAAATTATACTAGTATGTGTATGTATATATATATATGACACGTATAAATGTTACATGATATCTTCTTCTTATGTTAACGCAAGAAACTAAGAATTCCATCTGACAAACAATAAATAGATACATTTGTATTGTATTTATCTATTGATCTGTATATATATATGTAATTATGGTTGCGTGACGCGTAAGCACGTTATCTCTTGGAAAAGCAACTCTACGAGCCAATCGATGATAGGAGGGTATATCGCGGAAATGAACAACGTCGATCGGATTTTGAATAATCCTTTCATTTTCTTTTCTTTTCTTTTCGGAAATAAGAATGTCTTTTTTTTTTTAATTAATACTCGATTGATATTTTCTTTCATTCTTTCTTTCTTTCTTTCGTTTGTTCTTTATTCGAGAATTCATTCTATTATGATTCATACATAATGCGCGTTGAGATATATGTTTATCATGTAGACCTACATTGATTTGGTATTTACAAGAAGATATCTCTAAATCACTCAAACACTATATTCGATTTATCACGTCTAGCGTCTGCTTAGGGAATGCTATTAGGCGGATTGCTCCGGTGCCTATCGATTTTCTACGCTTTATGCATCGGCCTTCTCTGGAACGTGCGATCTTTGTAAATCCATATACTTTTGTTCTCTCTCTCTCCTTCTCTCTTCTTCTCTCTTCTTCTCTCTCTCCTTTTTCTTTTCTAATTTTCGCTTTCTCTAACCTAGCTTTGATCTCTATACGCTCTTGTTTCTTTGTCAAACTTAACGCGATAATAAAGTTGTAAGCACGCGAACCCCCTCACACTGTATAATACATTATTATAACTATTTCTCGTGTGTGTGTGTGTGTGTGTGTGTGTGTTTTGGGTGTGTAGGAACGTCCGGAGTGTAAAATGTATTTTTATCTAACGTAAGCAAGATGACGCGTACGATATGTTTTTCACGTTCATCTTTCGTGTTCCTCGAAAGAGTATCTCCGATTCCTTCCCCTGGTTGTTCTTTCTGACGTCATCTTTGTTATCTTTTTAAAACGCGCATATATATACCTATAAATACGTTTCTTCTTATCTAGCTCGGTTCTTATATTTTTTTTTTTTTTTTTATTATTATTCTTTACGTTTGATATATTTTTCTGAATATTTGAAATATATATATTTATATATTGTAATCCATTTAAAAGAAGTTTTTATATTGCATTTAATATGAATCATAAATTATTTATTTATTTATTTATTTATTGCTGTAGATTATAATAATAATATTTTATCGATATCGGTTTTTAAATGATCGAGGAAAATAAGAGGTACTTTCAGTCAATTTCTATTATTGATGAAAAATAAATCTAGAGAGTTGCGAGTGAATAATTAAGAAAATTTCTCTAAAGGTCCAATCAGAAGTTTTAAAACTGTTACGAGAAAGACACGACCGAGGGCAGAATTTCTCTGAAATTTTCCGTGGAAAATCTATACTATGTGTACACTGATTTTATGTTGTAGAACGTAGAACATGGTACATATATATTTATATATATAACGTGAACTAGTGTTAGTATTAGAAAGAGCGCGTTCGTATAACGACAGTTCTTGAACTTCACACGAATTCGATATCGAAGTTGAAAGGGAAGTTCGGGCCCTCGTAACCGTTCCCTTCGTTAACTTAACGCGAAAGCTTCGATCGTGCGTTAGGTGCATATGTCAAACTCGCAAACAGACTCATTCCAACCCCGTTTCGAACGAAAAAAAAAGATTTTTTTCTATTTTTCGAAAAATAGATTTTTATTCGAGGAATACTCGAATGGTTGGAAATAATTGATATTTCTTTTTTTAAGATTTACAAAAAAAATGACGGTATCAAGGTGGGGGCGATCGCGTTGCAATTTCTACGAATCTCCGTTGTTGTATTTTCGTGCTAATTTTTTTCTAAATTCAATCGACATTGGATGTATTGAAATAAAATAAACAAAATTATTCAAACTTAATCGTATTTAAAATGCAAGAAAATATTAATTATTTTGAAAATCCTCTACGAAATAATAAACAAACCTTGGAAGAAAAATTTTCTTATGAATTATTCATATATATTGCTTTAATACATGTATACAATAACGAATTTCTATTCGAGTAAGGTTAAATCGAAAACAAGATAATCGATAAGAAGACGTGTTTTGAAGTGTAATGAAATCTTCGACGAAGAAAAAACTTAACACTCGTTACGCCATTTTCTTGTCACGTGAGCATTCACCGATAAATCTTTACAAAGTATTATTTACGTATCACACACACATATATACATTTTATCCCTCGTACACATATATATCTGTTGGATACTTATCATAAACGAGACTTTAGAATTGTCAATAAAATAAATGAAAAAAAAAAAAAAAACATTGGAAAAGATAATAAATACAATGATCGATAAAATATACATGCACTATGGGCTCGAAGTCTTCAAAATTAAACTTTCTTTTTTTTTTTATTATAAAAATATGTTGTATACAATTAATCTTGGTAAAATTTACGCGAGATGTAAAATCATTCGATGAAATCATTTCCAGGAAAAATAATTTTCAGTTTATTCCTTTGGTTTCTTAGCATTTTCCAAACCATCATCGATGTTGCAAAAGAAAATAGAGAGAGGAAAAAGAAAATAAAAAAAAGAGTATAAAAATGGAAAACCCGTTAGAAATTATCCAAAGTTGCATGCACGCTCATGTATGTATGTTGTATGTGTTGTATATGTTCAAGAGAAAGAGAGAGAGAGAGGGAGAGAGAGAGAGAGAGAGAGAGAACACTGTAATCTTTCGCGGTTCTTTTTCTTCTCCTCCACCGCCCCCAAGTCCCCCTCCCTTCCTCCTTCCACCTCTTACTCTGGTACTCCTCCTCGTCGAGTTACGAAGTCAGGCGAGCACGGCGATGAAAGAAGAACGGCGGCCGCGTGAAAGTAAAGAAAGTGGGCCGCACGAAGTAGTCTTCAAGCTACAACAAGCACACAGCAAGCAAGCAAGCAAGCAAGCAAGCAGGCACACACCATCTCTTTCCTCTTCTTACCAAAGAGAAAGATTCCTCTTTCTCCTCCTCCTCCTCCTCCTCTTCTTCTTCCGCCTTTTCCTCCGCCTCTTACTTCCGTTTTTCACGATCGTGTCCCGATCTCCGTCAAAATTAAAAAAAAAAAAGCCATCGGTACTATCATTATTCTCACGAAATAATCATTTTTTTATTCTCACATTATGAAACATTACGGTATATAGATGCATTTATGAAGATCAATTATTGTCAGAGTGCATTGATGATTATTTCTTCAATCAAAGCAAATTATTTGTTGCCATTCGATGATCTTTCAATGCAAAATAATTAATTACGAAAAAAGTAATTTATTTTGTGTTTTGTTCTGTTCTCTTTTTCTCTCTTTTTCTTGTTTTATTTCTAACAGTAGCAGCAGATATACGTGAATTAATATTCGAGTTAGTTTGGAGAGACGCCAAAACGGATCTGAAAGTTATACTGGTATATTACGATGAAACGATTAATATTTAAAAGAGTTTAGCTATGCGTATGTGTTTGTATGTGTCTGTCTGTCTCTCTATCTGTAAGTGTGTATGTATGTGTATTGTAAAAATATAACGGTACTCTCGTGATTGTACAATAAGGTTACTTCTTTTACCTTCTATAACTAAATACCATTTTAATTAAATTTATCTAGATATTTCATTGAGTGACTCATAGGACAAAAGGAAAATAAAAAAAGAGAGATGGATATATACATCTCTTAATATATGTTATCGTTAAACTGTATAATACAATTATTAAATACTTGTTTTTAGGACACAACTAGGTAAAATATGAATTCACGAGACACGAGTAGTTAAAATTAGAAATATCAATTTTCTTTAGAAAATAATTCTCGTAGTTATCTGTTCTTATCTCTTCCTGTACTTTAAAATCCAATATTTTGTTATTCGTTCTGTTTTATTGAATCTAATCTCTACGAATCAAACTTCAATTTCATACTTTAATTACTCCCCCACTTATGAATTCTAATATTACCTAATTAAGGTATATAACTCTGTCTTGTTCCATACTTCAATTTTTTCACGTTTTAACATTAACATTAACATATACATATACATATATGTAATTTATATTACAAAATAAATTATCCATCTATGTTGCCAAAAGGAAATACAAAATTTAGTAGAATAAAAAAATATTCGTGTTAATAGTATTACTTAAATTAAATATTATCCGTATATAAATATATAGATAATATAGATTTTATAGATTTCCTTTTTTTTTCGCGTTGATAATACAAACGATGTGCTGCGGGTAGTAGACACTAGATACGACGTTTGAGTATGGTATAATCGATAATGAGTGTACACGGCTAATGGATATTTGATCGTAGAGATTACCTAATGCTAAACGCAAGTTCAGCAAGAAAAATAACGTATCTGTGGATGTGGCATAATACACACCATATGTAATATGGTGTATATTTTTTATTATAATACATATGCAAATACGATAAAACGAAAAAAAAAAAGAAGATGAATTTCTAATGAAAATAATGCTCACAGGGAATATATATTTATTAATCAAAATCTAAAATCTCTAAATCGAGATCATTATCAATCATTATTTAACTTTTGTCCCGTCTAGTCACATTTTTACGATAAAATAAGTCAGACGTACTAAAACGATATAAAGAAATATTACTCATGGTTTCTAAAGGTATATTAGTATGTGTGTGTGTGTCCGTGTCCTGTGTATCTGATCATTTTCATGAGTCATTATACGTAAATATATACTACGGACCCTAACAGTGATGACGTGTGAATTTGAGAAAAATAAGAAACATTTAGATTCGTGTCTAATCAAAGTAGAATAGTTATTATTTAAGTGACGTTTTATCGAATAAAGAAAGAAACAATGAGAGAAAATGAACACGTATATTATTCCCACATATAGGGGATATATAATAGTGATATTTGGTATCTGAGAGATGCAAATTAATCGCAGTCTGTCAGAAGTTCCTAGAAAGTCTTGTCGTCAAGGTGATTGTTACGAGTTTGGAGCAGGGCCAATATCAACGTCGCTAAACGGCATCGTAGTTTGTGGATCATGCTTTTGCGTCCCCCTAACGTTTCGACAATTTCAAAGTGGTATTTTAGAATCCAAGTTGAATTGATCAACCGTGATAATAAGATCATTATTAGGACACTTATGTTGTTCGGTTTATATACACGGTAATGTAGTGATTCTTTAACGAACTTTTTTTTTTTTTTTTTGGAATTAAAATTATACGCCATTTGAACGATCTGAATACCGTTCACCCCGCCCCCTCCCCTCTCTGTAGTATTAAATAGAAAAAAAAACCCCAGAATTTAAATTGAGTTGATATTTTTTTATTATAAAATATGTGGTTTAATATGGATAGATGTTTTTTTTTTTTTTTTCAATTTTATTTTTTACATTATTTTCACCGACAAGTTGAGAGAATA
>JACGTP010001427.1:0-10517 GCA_023678845.1 Mischocyttarus mexicanus | reverse complement strand
TTTAAAAATTTCATGATTTATACAAAAGAAGGTTCTGCAATATTTCAAACATTCTCACATTTTTTCAGATTACACCCACAAAGAGGAGCTTTTGACCAAACACCGACATACATTCTTTTGTATAAATCATGAAATGTTCAAATAACACACACATACAATCACGTATATACAATATATTAGTGTCTATATGTGTATGCACGTGCATTAGCATGTTATTAATGGGAACCCATAACAATTTTCCCTACCAAAAATCATCTAACACACCTAAAAAAATTTTCACTTCAAACAGATAAACAGAAAACAGATCTTAACGAAATGAATCCGTGAAATAATTCGTTCCTTCTTTTTAAAAGAATTCGATCGGAATGAAGAAGGGGAAAAGAGTCCGATAAATGCCTTGACGCTTTCGAGACACGATAATAGAGGGAAGTTGATAAGGGTATATCGTGAAGAAAATCCAAGGTTGACAGCTATCAACATAAGTAAAAGCGAGACGCTAACTTGAAGACGAACCGACGAAGAGTACTACGACGACGTGGTGAATCCTGAGCAGACGTCCCTCTCTTAATTAATGATTCGAATCTCATTTATCATTACGCTTTGCACCCTCGAAAGCTAGATTCGAAGTAGTACCTCCTTCTAACGGAAACAGGCAGAATAGTTTCCCCAACGACCTTAGCTTACCTCTTCCTTTTCTATCTCCTTCCTCTCTCTCTCTCTCTCTCTCTCTTTCTCTCTTTTGGTTCCTGTCTCCTCTCATTCTCTTATATACTTATACGATTCTATCTACAACACTCCCCCCTCCTGTTGCCCGCCCCATAGCCTCTTTCACTCCCATATCCCATTCCTGACTCTACTACGAGTCTTTCTTTAATTAAATAACTTCAAGACACTATCCGTTACTTCATCTTGAGCCAACGTTAGACCATTTTCGTCCTTCCAGGGTCTTTTCTTCATCTCAGCTTCGAACACGAGATGCCCATTAAGTGAATTCTCGTGGAATCCGATATTTCTGATATCTCTGCTTCCTCATTTATCCCTCTTCAAACTTATATCTTATCATTCTTTTATTTCTTTCTCTGTCGGATACTCTAAATAGAAGAGGACTCTTTTAATAGATAGATGGATTCAATTTTAAATCTACACCTCTCAATCAGGCACGTATACATACATAGATATATATTAAATTAAGAAAAGAGAAATCCATTACTTTTACGTGAACTTCAAGACTATATTTAACATATTTCTTAGATTGCCCAATTTAGAAACCGATAAATCATTTAAACGATAGGAATACGTACCTGAGAGTATGAACAAAAAAATAAATAAATAAAAGTATAAAAAAGAAAGCGATGATAATTAAATGAAGTTGGATGACTTTCTCTTCAAAGGTTTGATACGAAAAATACGATTTTTACTTGACCTTATTTCATATGGAAAATTACTTTCAACCAAGTTGGTATCACCATATAAAACGTTCTAGTATTTATACGTAGAATTAATGACTCTACCACAGATATTCTCTAAAAACAAAAATAGACATGCCGACCGCATTTATTCTAAACAAAATAATAGGGGGAAAAAAAAAGAGAATGTGTGTGAGAGAGAAAGAGAGAGAATGGAACAAACGGATTATTTAATTTTCCAAATACGTCAAGTATAATACTTGAAATCGGCTTGTAATGCGATAACGCATAGATATCGTATTCCATTGGCACGGCAACCAAATACCTTTTGCATTTGCATCCAGCGGATCATTCGAAAATCTCCACCACCATCACCGTGTACCATTCAAAACAAGTGAACGATGATAACCATATGTCCCCTCAGAGGCTTGACAGAATCGAATTACTTCGTTTAATAATCTTCAACTCTCTTGACTATCTTTACAAACTTCTCTGAAACGTCATTCTCTATATTTTTCTATGATATCAAAAAAGAGATAATGTTTCACTTAGTATTCATTATTTACACGTTTATTCTTCAGAAAGTGATGAATGGTATATGAGCGTAAGATAACGTTTGCCGTACTTCAATTATGACTAGTTGTTTTTTATGATAGATTGATTATAAAAATTCAGGCATCTTAAAGGGCATATCTAGTGTAACTGTCTACAAAAAAGGTGATTATTGGAAATTTTTTTTAAAGAAGACTACGGCATGAAATGTTTTCAAATTTGGAGGATACATTTATACATAAATAATGAATATACAGTGAAATTTTCAAATGAAAAAGTTTCATTTTCAGCGAGTTATTCGCTATTTCCCAAGTCACTAAAAAAATGAAGGTTAACCACTGTTGATGAGTGTTAGCATCCTTCACAGTGTTTGAAATCAAAAAAACCAAAAAGTTTATTAAACTAGAAAGTATTGCCCGTATTTGAATTGTTCTTCGAAAGAAAACGATTGAAATTAAACAAATTGGNAAATTTTGCACGAAAGTTTGATGATTTCTGGTCTACCAAAATGACATTTTTTATTCGATCGAAAAATTGGTAGGTCATTGTACAAAGAAACATATACTAAATAAGCAGAAAAAAAATCAAAGTGTTCGGATGATTTGTCTTCGAGTTACAATTGCAACAAATTTGATAAATGTTGTTTCGAGAAAAACGCTTTTAAAGTTTAACTCACTGATTTGATTTTCGATGACCGGCTACTCTTCAGATGGTTATAACTCAAAAACTATTTGAGATATGTATTTGAAATTTTAGTATGTTACATTTAAAGGTATAATCTATCGAAATATGAAATAAAAAAAAATCGATATTTTAAATTCCACACTAGGTGTGCCTTTTAACGTGTCTCCTATCGAGGTGTTGAAGTAAATGTTCTGAAAAAAAAATATTCAATTGTAAATCATATTTTAGTGATATTGATTTGTCCCTAGCTAGTGATTTTTATATTATACGAGCTAGGAATCTTGTATACAGAACGAAGGAAGGAAAGAAAGAAGATAAGAACGAAGGAAGGAAGGAAGGAAGGAAGGTATGAAGGAATGAAGGAAGGAAGGAAGGAAGGAAAGATCCACGACACGAAGGGTGGGCCGATTCTAGAGGACTGGAAAGGACGACGCTATATCGTCGGGCGTGTCTTGTCAGCCCATCCATTATTCAAGTCGCGTAGCTTACAAGTGCGCCACTCCACGCACGGAGCCTCATTAATTCGCTTTATGTGTTTGCTCGCTCCTGGTGGCCACCACCAAGTCGTCGTCGTCGTCTTCCTCGTCTTCCTCGTCTTCCTCGTTTTCCTCGTCTTCCCCGTGTAAGACTTTCAACTTCTCAACACTCCAAGTTTCATCGGCACCCTTCTTCTTCTTCTTCTTCTTCTTCTACTCTCCACTTTTTCTTTCACCTTTTTTTCTTATTTCTTTCCTACTTTCTCTTTTCGAGATATATTACAATCTAGTGGATCCGAATTGTTTAACAATATCCTTTCAGAACAATTACATTTTACTTTTTTGATATCAGCTATAAAAATTTGAAACTGAGCTATCAAAAGTCATTTTTTGATTTTTGTAAATAACCAACATTGTGTTTATTTAGAAAGACTTTTGTTAATGATACGATTTTTGATTCTATTTGACGTTTGATTTTCCCATTGAATTGTTGCCAAAAATTCGACATTTTATTTTCCACCGAGGTAATATTTTCTATGTAATTCACACTTTCGCGATGTCGAACGATCAAAGCTGATTCGTTTGAAACTGTTTCAAGCATACTCACCCCATTGGGATCCGATTCCTAGGAGACTTTGGAACGTCAGCTTAGCGGCTACCAGTGTGCAACACATATATTTTACCGCATGCACATCTGTGGTCTACCATTGTACACCTATCTATGTGTATACATATATATATATATATATATGTATGTATATATGTATATGTATCTATGTATATGTAGTCTCAGCGATGGTATATTGCCGCGTTAGTTTTCCCTACGTTTCCCCTACGTTTCTCCTTTGATAAATTCCCAAGGGTAGGGCGGGAGAGTGCGTGCGTACGAACCAAATTCCCTTTCTCTTTCTCTCCACCACTATCTGTATCTCCCTTTTGTACTGTTTTGACCTTATCCGAAATTCTAAAGCAACCTCCAAATTCCTGGCATCCCACTTTGCAGTTATCTTCTTCGATCATCGATCGCGATGCCTCTAACGAGAACGATACTTCAAAGTTTATTAAAGAACATTTTAATAATCATTCGACATTATCGAAAAATACAATCGTTTTATAAATACTTTTGTTAATTGTACAAAAATCTTAATCATTAATAGAAAGAGAATGGGTTAATTTTTAAATAAGAAATGAATAGGAAAATCAATTTTCCCCTTTTAGTATTTTCTTTCTGAGAAAATAATCTTTCTTCTCGTGGAAGAAAAGAGAAAGAAAAAATATAGAAAAGAAAATGAAAAGAAATATCTTTTATAAAGTCTAGGAAGGTAATTGAAATTTTTCATTAACCTATTCTACAACTTAAAAGTACGTTTCTTTATGAATCGTTACTGTTTAACGATCTTAATTGCCAAAAGTAGTATAAGTACTCGTCTACGATACCACCGAGGCATTTTTTTTTTTCTTTTAAATACATAAAATGCAAATTACCTTGTGACGAAAAGTTTCCCTTTTTTTTTTTTCTTAAATCTTATCTTTTCACAAGCAATCTCGGCTTTTGAAAGTGGTTAAAAAGAGAGATGAAGAAAATTGCCACTATATATGCTCTTTCATCAAGGAAACGTGGGAACGGAGGGATGCAAAAAAAAAATTACAAAAAAAAAGTAGAATATTTCTTGCATTTGGTAGCCAAAGGTTTTTTTTCCTATATTATACGCTAACTTTTGCGACATTCGCATAATACGAGTCTCGGTTTTTCCTGTTCAACGAAAAAAGTAAAAGAGAGAGAAGAGGATGATGTTGCGAGACTCTAAATGATAGTTGTTTTTTTTATTTTCAAGGAGTGTGGTTATGCCCTCTACCCCCTCCCCTTCTCCCCACTCTGATCGTAAAGATAAATGATATACAATTTTAAATGCAGTGAAATTTGAATAAATCTCATAAGATCGTTTGAAAATATCATTTATCTCGCGTGAGAATTAGTAAAAACCGACTTATTGTTGTTATATCTTGATTTAACGAAAATTAAACCTTTTCGGACGAATAAAATTTGGTCATGGATATCGTACTGGTCGGAATTAATTTCCGTCGAAAGAGCAAGGATACATAACACGCAAGATTACGATGAATAAACAGGATTTATTAATTCTTTTGTGAACTTTATATATACTTTATTCAATACAGTCATCTATTGATATGTTTTTGTATAAAAATTATGTTTTATAATTCTTCATAGTGTGGTATTTTTCAAAACATTCTCCCAATATGCAGGCCTGGTTTTCGAGTGCATGTATCACAAAAATAATTTCTTTGGTGCCTTGCACCCTTAATCTTTCTGTTTGAACAATGTCACTGTCAGAACCACTGTAAATGTTATCACTTTCTCTATCAGAGTCTGTATTCAAGAGGTCAAAATAAAACTCTTCATCGGTACTTTCAGTTTCACAGAACACATCTCGCGATAACTTTCTTTTCGCCATTTTGAAGAATAATTTTGCTAAATTTTAAAAAAGAATGTCTAATTCCTGTTAAATACAATTTAAAAAATAAATTTTGGTATTCTACAAGGTATCGTTGAACGTTTTCGATTTCGTTACGTTCAAAAGATGACTGAATTGCCACTGCGTCTTGCATGGCGAGCCCTAGGTAACAGATTTTGTTTAGATTAGATTTCTCTATCTCCAATTGATAGGAGTACCTTATTCCTTTGTGAATAGGTTCCTTAGGCATTGTTGTTGGTTTAGAAAAAATCAAAACTGATAAATAAATGCATATAGTATAGGATTAGTATGGTTCTTTGTTGTGGTGGCTGAGAACAGACATACGACCGGAACGGTAAAAAAGCTTTGGTGGCTGAGAGTAGACATAGGTCCGAAAAGGATTATATCTAAATCTAAATCAAATGGAAGGGGGAAAAAAAAAATCAAAAATGTTGAACGATGGAACGTTTCATCAACGTCGAGTGCATCCTCTTCGCTGATATTCGAAGCTTACTCACGATAATGGCGATATCTAGCGATATTTCACCCCACCCCTTACCCCCACAGTCCTATATCACATCGCAAACTGCATATGCAAGTACGATCAGAGATAACTGCACCGGCTTAACTCCGACTACTACTGTCGCGAATGCAATTTGATTTTGAGAAGCCTGCGAGTGCAGGAAATTACGAGGGAAACGTAAACGCATGGAGATATTACAACCTCTATATTTATTGTTTAAACTATTGTTTATAAATTTTTTCAATATCTCTCTCTCCCTCTTTCCCTCTCTTTCTCCCAGATGCAATTTATTTTAACCCTTTCTAATAAAAAATTTTGAATGTGAGTTACGAACTTACTTGTTTCCACAAACTGAATATTCGTATTACAATATTTATTACAGATTCAAAAGAAAGTGTTACATTTGTTAAAGAATAATCTCAAATAACAATTTTCCTTTGTTTTTATGTAGTTAACTCGTACGTTTATTTCTCGAATTTCATGATTAACACCCGCAAAGAATGAAAACGTAATGAGAGAATTGGAAGAGTTGCGTTTTGAAAATAATGAAATACAACATTTTCTTACAATTTGTTTTAAATCGAATCGTTAAAAAGTCGATTAACGAAATAAACTATCGACAAATATCAATTTGACAATTTATTTGTTAAAAGACTCTTATTATAGGAATTTTTAACCTTTTGCAGTGACTACAAACGTATCAAATAATGCAACATCATTTTATGTTTTTGGATAATTCGTTTCGAATTTTGTCTAATGTAACTGAAATTAATTCTTCAAAAAAAATATAAAACAATTGTCTTGTTTATTTTGTCTTTTATTTTCAGTTCGTTCGTTCATTCATTCATTCATTCATTTGTTCCATGGAACGGAAACTCACGAGTGATAAAGTATCCCTACGAAACGTTTCAGTAAGAGTATTCAACGCTCAGGGGGTTCAAAAAAAAAAGGAAAAAAAAAGAAAGAAAGAAAGAAACATTGGCATAAATTAAACAAAAGCCTTATAATAAATTTACCATATATACAACTAGTAAAAAATTAATTCTTTCAAAGAAATATATACCCATGCCAGTTAACACAAAACGTTAATGTGACGTACGATTTACGTCATTTTCGAAAAATTACGTAAAATTTACGTTTCAAAAATGACGTAAATCGAACGTCATATTAACGTTTTGTGTTAACTGGATATATATTTGTATATATTGCACATGATAAAATAGAAATCGTACACACTGCAACTAACATCTAGAAACATTCGTATCGCAAAAGTTTTCTCGAACGTAGGAGAAACTCGTGACAAGGACGAGTTGATAAAAGAGAATGCGGCTTGTCGGATACCGGCGGGTGTATGGTGGGTGGTGGTGGTGATGGGGGGTTAGGGGGGAAGGTGGAAGGTAGGGGATAGTTTGTGTTTGTAGAAAAACAAAGGAAAGGCCGAGCGAGAGAGGAAAAGCAAGCAAGCACCACGCAAAGAGAGACAAGAGTGTTCTCTCTCTCTCTCTCTCTCTCTCTCTCTCTTTCTCTCTTTCTCTCTCTTTCTCTCTTTCTCTCTTTCTCTGTTCTTTGGCGAGAAACCCTCCGACGCGGCAGGGCCGTGCAAAACGGGCGCACGCCGCTTGTCACGAGAACGGCTTAAGTCCGCGTTAATTAAGGAAGGCTTTAGCTCCTACCTACCGACGACTATAATCACCCGCGGCTGGCGTCGCCATGGTGATTGCAGAATGCGTAGAAAATGGCGAAACCGAATGGGAAAATGAATGAACCTCTCGTAGTCCGGACGTAGAGAAAAAGAAAAATGGGAATGGGGTGGAAAAGAAAGTAAAAAAAAAACACCGGAGAAAGGAGAGAAAAATAAAAAGAGAGGGAGGGAGGAAGAGGGGGTTGGAGAGAGTTAGAGGGTGGGGTGAGGTAGGGGGTACCCGGGTAGAAAAGGTAGTTGCAACTGTTTTTACATTGCGCCCGCGGGACCGTCGGTCATTTGTCAGGCTGCTTTTTTCCCCTCTTTTCACCCCCACCCACCCCCCTCCCTCCTATCCCACTCTTGTACTTGTCTCTTTCTCCCTCGTTTGCTTGCTTTCTTTCTTTCTTTCTTTCGGTGTTCTCTGCACGAGACACACCACGTCGGTTTTAACATCGACAGTCGTTCGAGCTGAACTGCCGTGCCATTATAGTTTCCTGCCTCTTAACTGGAGATCCAGTACCACGAATGATCGTGGGAAATGTGGATCTTATAGTCGTAAGTCAGTGGTGGTGGTGGTGGTGGTGGTGGTGGTAGTGGTATAGTATGCCGCTAAACCTGTATAATTTATGCATGAAACTTGATAGACCTCGTTGAAGCTTTAAAACGAGCCGTTACCGAAGTGCCATAAACTGCGAGAGAGAGAGAAAGAGAAAGAGAGAGAGATCTGGTTTCACTCTGATCTGAGTCCTTGGAAAAAGAAAGTACCTTTTCGCCATTGTCCAATTGCACTTTAGTTTTATCCATCTCTCTGTCCTATTCTAATTTTCTACTTCTTGTCTTTCTCGAAGCTCGCGTTAACTTGACTATACCTCTCCCTCTCTCTCTCTCTCTCTCACACATACACATACACACATACACACTTCATACTCTTTATGACCGAACGTAATTCTAATGAAACCTACGAAGATGAAACTTGAAAGAGAGTTGAATAAAGGGGGAGGAAGTTACACCACAGAACGTTTTCATAGTCGTAATTGCACACTAAAATAGTTTAGCTGTATGGTTCTCCAACGATGCTGGTGGTTGCATTGTAAATGCATACATGCATATGGTACCACCGTATATTTGTTATATCAAAGTGGGGTCTTCCAAAAGATGCACGGGTGTTACTACCTCCTATGTCAAATTAAAAAAGATACATAGAAAGTTAAAATAAAGACAAAGTATTTCATAAAAATAATAACAATAATAAGCCTAAATTTGTAATACTAAATACTACGATATTCTCCTTCAAATTTTAACGAGTGGTAATACATTAAAGTAAAAGAATTCGTTCTCGAAATAAGACAACAAATGTTTATACGAATAGTTCTTACTTAAACGATCGTTTGAAAACGGTGAGAGTAATAACTAAACGCAGTGTTGTTGTTGTTGACCACACGTTCAATCGCTAGCCGCGTTCTACGATGCGGCCACGACACGGAGTAATTGGAGACTGTCTATCGCTATTGGCGAGCAAGAGGAACCGTTAAGGGGGGTAGTTGGGGGAGAAGCTCGTAGATGGAGGTTGGTTACACGAAGGGAAGCCGATTAATGCAAATGTCTAACCTATTGCGGTGTATGGCATAGCTATACTAATTAAACTAAGCGATCGAAGTGAAGCGAGCGAGGAAAAGGGGAAGAGTAAAGGACGTGTGACCGAGTGGATGACAGAGAGGGTGAGAGTACCAGAAGAGAGGGCTGCAAGACCACACTGCAAGATAACTCTGCACCCGGATGGACAGGCTAATGGAGAAAGAGAGACAGAGAGAGAGAGAGGAGAGAGAGAGAGAGAGAAAGGGAAAGGGAAAGGTGCAACGATGGTAGAACGTGGGAGGTCAGGTTGAATTACCGTGGACCAAACTGGACCTGCTCTCTACGATGGTTCGGCCACAACGCTTCAATTTAGAATGCTAATCAGGTACCGTCTTCTCGTCCCAACCCCCACACCCCCCCTCCACCCTCTTTCCCCAGATTCACCTCACTTTCCTCTATCTGACCTGCGTACGAACAGTTTAACGTCTATACCTGTATTCATCCTCTTTAATCCGTCGCAGCTTTCTGCGTCGTAGACACACTGTCTTTACCGGTGAACCACCCCAGTGGCACTCTATCAACGTCTACGAAACGGGATTTCGGTCCTCGAGTGTCTCGACAGGGTGGCAGCATCCTTCCATTTCAAGGAAATGGAGGAAAGGACGCGCATTGTCGAGAACTTACGATTGTACAACGCTATCTTGTCTCTTACCAAGACTACTACCACTACTATCCTTGATAATAATAACCATGATTTTGTTCTTTGAATTGTCAAACAATTGCTAGATATTATTTTGATTAGGAATTTGTTAGGAAATGGGAATAATGTACTCACAAGTTTATAGAAAAAGAGAAACACACTTTTATATATTTTATTATATCAGAGCTGAGACAGAAACGTCTTTACGCTAGCACGGTTTCTAAGGAAGATAAGTTTTTTTTTTATTATTATTATTATTATTATGGAACATACAATGAATTCTCGACGAGAATTATAAGTATTTTAGGCTGGCGTGATTTAATAATATGAAATGTAAATAAATAAGACATACAATGATAAGTGTAAATACCAAATCTATTTTTAAGATCAGAAGGATAAAACCTTTTAAGTCTTCGTACTAGTTCATTAGTTTCCAGTAAATT
>JACGTP010001426.1:0-10526 GCA_023678845.1 Mischocyttarus mexicanus | reverse complement strand
AATGTTCTTTTTTGTGTAGCCTGTTGGTAAAAAAGTAGTAGAAATAGAGCAGGGAGGTATGTGGAAAGAGACAAAGCTGTGATGTCAATAAAACTTTAACCTTACCTACGGAATCAAGAAGCACATGTACTTGTACGTTACCATGTAAAGGTAATAAAAAATATAAAATTATGTGTTGTATTTATGTGTTGTAGAAAAAGTCATTACATTTTAAGAAATTTTATCATTATATACATATGTTACGTCACAACTGACGACTGTTTTTAAGTATTGAAGCTAAGCCTGTTGTGGCCACTCTGCATTCACCGAGTTTAGCCGGGACCAGGCAGGTTCGCTCTTCCGAAGATCAATCAACAACAAATATGGCAACAAGCGCGCGTCTGATGGAAACTATGAGTAGGTTGGGGAAAGGAAAATGGTGATCGGAAGTCAATATCGCCAGGAGTTCTGGTTATAATTTCGTTTATATAATATTTAATACTCACAATGAAGACGAAAGAAACAAATAATTCGCAGATGGTTTGGATTGCTGAGCTGGTGCACTTGAACCTCAGATTTGGAGTAAGAAATTAGTTTTAAGCGAATTGAAGGTTTTTGAAAAAAAGACGGAAAACTACGTGACGTACTGTTAGACCGCGTTGTGTTGAAGATGCCTTGAATTGATTGAGGCTCGTTATATACCCTAAAAATTAGTGGAAGGGGTTGGCGATTACCTCCTTTCCTACATATGTTTCTCAATTGGCCCATTTTATATGCTTATCTTGGGCGTTTAAATGCTTATTAATTGCTTACTCCAGATCCAGGGTTCATTTACATAATTTTTACTGTTAATGTTTTTTGCAGGCCAAACGCTATATGATACGTTTAACCTACTTGGGTCTGCTGCCACATGGCAGTGTGCGTTCAGGAGTTCAGTGTTCTGCTACGCCAGCATTTCGCAAGTATCTTGAAATAATTTTAGGTGATTGTTCTGCAAATTCTTTTTTATATCATTATTGGTAAATGATCTCATCGATAAATTTATGTCTCACGCGCGATGCCTCCTTCGATGGCCTAATTATTACGCCACACCGCTGGACATAGCATTGCTCGTGAGCTAGTTTACTACTATGAAGAAAAATAGCATAGCTAGACGTGGCGGAACGTCACACATAATTTTTTTTCTAATTAAAATTAAAAAGCAATCAAAATGACTGCCTTAGGGAAACTAGTGTTGAGTTAAAAAAATGACGTCGCAAAACAACTTGTTTTACTTTAAGGAAGGCGATACATGTAACGGTCTTATTTTCAGCGGTTTTTAGAGTTTAAAACCGCGAGACTTTTAGCGTCTGTAATAGTAATTCAGATTCAAAAACATTAGTTAAAGTGTGTTTATAATACATAAGTCTTCTAGTCATATTAAGAAAAAATAAAAAAAGTAAAAAAATTGTAAATTGGCACGCATCAGAAAAGAAATTCCGAATTTTACCAAGTTTTTTAGTTGTTCTAGTAATATTACAGAACAAAAGTGTACTAAATTTCATTAAAATCTGTTACAAACTTTTATATGTCTATTCAACTATTTGTCTATATCTCCATTTTGCTTTCTTTTTAACCTAAAAATGTATTTATTATTTAATATTGTTCTATTTTCTGGTTTACTTACCAATTGCCAGGTTCTATTTTCCATAAGCGAGTTGTATTCGTTTCTCATCGCATCTAGTCAGAAGTATTTTTCTGGGAGAGTCATGGCTTCGCTTGGGGACTTTGGAATTTTTATCTCCTTTTCTACATATGATTTCTTTGGCATTCCTGGCTTTCCAGTTTTGATCAACCTCGGTTGTCCTCTGCCATGTCTTTTTGATACATCTCTGTTTTCTTTCTCACTTTCTTCCACGACTTCTGACTCTAAACTCTCTTCTCCATTTTTAGAGTTTTCCTTCTCTGTTTCTGTTTCTGTTTCATTTTCGATGCCTGATATTACGTTTTCTTTTCTTCTCTCTATGGTGATAGGTGCTTTAAAATAATTATGTTCTATTTCTTCAAAAAATCTTACGTCCCTACGTTTTATAACTGTTCTCGTTCCCTTTTCCCAAAGTCTGTAGGCCTTTGACTCCTCTGAGTATCCTACTAAAATATATTCATCTCCCTTTGGGTCAAACTTATCCCTTCTGTAGCCCTTTTTTAATGTAACTAGTCGGCTACCTATTTTCCTCATATGGCTGATGTGCGGTTTATTTTCTGTCCACATTTCATATGGAGTTTTGTTACTTAACAATGACTTAGTGGGACATCTGTTTCTTATATAAGCGGCGGTGCTTACTGCTTCTGCCCATAGACTTTTTGGTAATTTTGCGTCTATTATAATGCATCTAGCCATTTCTGTTAAGCTTCTGTTTGCTCTCTCCGCCACTCCATTTTGCTGCGGTGTATACTCTACCGTTAGTTCCCTTCCTATTCCTTCTTTCTTTAAGAACTCTGTGAATATGTTTGATGTATATTCCTTGGCATTGTCTGTCCTAAACTTCTTTATGGCATGTCCTGTCATCTTTTCAACCCGGGCTTTATTTTCTTTGAATGCTTCTAATATTTCCGATCTTTGTTTTAGAGCTTTAATTTTGTGTATCTTGTTTTGTCATCTATAAAAGTAACAAAATAACTTGCACCCCCTAAAGATATCGTCTGCATCAGCCCGCAAATGTCGCTGTGAACAAATCCTAAGATTTCTTGTTCTCTTCTAGTTAAATGCTTGTAAGGTAGTCGAGTTATTTTGCTTTTACTACAGATTTCACATGGTGTGTCTGTTTCATTCACGTTGTCCATTATTCCCGTAACCATTTCATTTTGTTTCATTTTCTTAATGTCGTTATAATTTATGTGTCCCATTCTCTGGTGATATTTTATTAAATTTTAACTAGGCGTATAGGTTGTCATACCAGATGCCTTTTTTCTTTCGTCTATTATGTACAAACCATCCTTTAATGTCGCCTTCATAATAATTTTTCCATCTTGTCTTGTTACAACTGCACCTCGTTTATTAAATTCTACTTTGTACCCATGTTTAAACCATTGTGGACACTGATAACAAACTTCTTTTTATTCCTGGAACAAACAACGTATTTGATAATTGTATTTGTATTACCTCATTTTTGAGACCCAATGTTTCAAACTTTACTACTCCACTCTCTGACGCTTGTGTGCAATCCTCGGTTGCTGTACATATAGGAGTATTGTTGGTTTCTAAGTCTACAAATTTATTTTTATCATTACTTATACGCCTGGTTGCACCACTATCCAGACACCAGCTACTTGGGCTATTTGCCACTGTGTTTAATGCAATTGATAACATTGTCTTATTTTGATTGTTTTTTGTTGGGTTTATTTTATCGCTTTGTTTACAATTTCTTGCGAAATGGCCAATTTTTTCGCATATGTAACATTTTCTATCTTTACCTTTATATTTGTTATCTATAGATGGATACGTTTTTCTTTGCGACTGTTGTACATCTCTTTTAGTTGCCACTAATGCTTCTTCGCTCTCAGATCTATTTTCTGCAAATTTGTCTTTTATTCTCATTTGTTCTTCTATCAATTTTATTTTTAATTCTTCCAATGATGGAAACTTCTCTCTCGATTTTATTGCCACACAAATTGTTTCGTACTCACTTGGTAATGAGTTTAAGAAGAATAAACCTGATAGTCTCTTTGAAAATTCAATACCTGTTTCTTCTAGTCGTTCCACAATTTTATTAAACTCATTAATATATTCGCTAATATCTTGACTAGATCTCATTTCCTTCCTTACTAACTGTTTTAATAATAGACCTTGCCTCATTGCACCCCTTGGTTGATGTACATTTTGTAATTTTTTCCATGCTCTTTTTAATGTTTTCGCGTTTTTAATATAGCTGTGTTGGTCTAATTGTACACTTACAAGGAGAGTATACCAAATTCATCGCTGGGTTTTGCTTAAAATGGCACACAACCTATAGACCTTGACTAGTACAATCAATCGTTTTTAAGATATTTGCGATTAAAGTTTAAACAAATAGTTTAACACGTATGTGTAGCCGTGTTTTGCTTCACTGAACACAAGCCGTCGGTAGTCAAGCTGGTAAGGGCGCAAACTCGTATTTTGGGGTCGTGTGTTCAAGTCCGTCCGTCCTTAATTTAATTTCTTTTTATTTCCTTTTTTTTCTAATACGTTATGCTTACACTAATTTTTTCCTATGTTTTTACAGTATGTTATATTTTTTTTATAAAAGATATGAAAGATATAATGTAAAATAATTTTATTGATGCATTTATTTCATAAAAAGGTTTACATTTTTTTTTTATTTTCAAACATTGCGAAGAATTGAGAAAAAAACTTATTTATTACGCATAAGTAAAATAACTAAAAATTATAAGCAAATAACATTTTGAAAAATAAAAAAAAATTTGAAACGTTTCATAAAATAAATGCATCAATAAAATTATTTCACTATATAAAAAATTAAATGTAAAAAATATTAATGTAAGTATAACGTTCTTGAAAAAAATAAAAAAAAAGAAATAAAAAAAGGAAATAAAAAAAAAAATAAATTAAGGACGGATGGATTTGAACAAACGACCCCAAAATACGAGTCTNAAAAAAAACTTATTTATTACGCATAAGTAAAATAACGAAGAATTATAAGCAAATAACATTTTGAAAAATAAAAAAAAATTTGAAACGTTTCATAAAATAAATGCATCAATAAAATTATTTCACATTATAAAAAATTAAATGTAAAAAATATTAATGTAAGTATAACGTTCTTGAAAAAAATAAAAAAAAAAGAAATAAAAAAAGGAAATAAAAAAAAAAATTAAGGTCGGATGGATTTGAACAAACGACCCCAAAATTCGAGTCTGCGCCATTACCAGCTTGACTACCGACGGCTCAACAGCTACATTACTCCTAATCAGCATCTAAGCAACACAAAACTGCTCGAACAAATTCATACAAGAGCTAAACAAACTAGCTGACGAATATAAACTACAAGACATTAATATCCAATACATCATAGCAGGAGATTTGAACGCTAGGAACACACTATGGAATGACTCTATCACAAACACCGGAGGTAGACAACTAGACAGTTGGATGTGCGCAAACGTCATTAAATACAAAGCAACGCTTATTTCACTAGACAAGCTAACATATCCTAAGGCAAGATCTTTTCTGAATCACTGCATAATGGATATTTGACTTCATACGGTGAATCTTGTAGATGGTAAAATACCAACACTACCGTACGATAGTGACTACAACGCCATCACACTAACTATCTACGTCGACAAAGCAGATAAAATCAGTTTTACTAATATTACAGCCTCACCGCAACATTACAACTACAAAAAGGTTAACTGGAGAAAATTTACCAACTATTTAGAAAAAAACATTGAAAACCAGAACAGCATTCCACACGACAGAAACTTGTCAATATATAAAATTGACAAATATATACTTAATCTTGAAAAAATTATCACTGAGGCCATAAAAATAACTATTCCTAAGAACACACCAAGAGCCACTAACAACTATCAAAAATATGTCAATAAAACTATCAAAAAATTGCACTCCTACAAATCACTTCTTCTCACCAAGCTATTTAGAAACACCCTCTACAGTCGTCAAGGTATAAATAAAACCAAAAAAACCATAAGGAAAATTAACAAGCTGTTGCAGACTGAGTTTAAAAGGACTGTGACTGCGTAATGGGAAGGCCAAGTCAAGAACATCGACTACAGAAACCCACATAAGTTCTTCCTAAATATTAATAGATTCTTAAGGCCAAAAAAGACTTTGGGCATTGATACTCTCCGAGTTCAAGCAGATAACAGCCA
This sequence comes from Mischocyttarus mexicanus, assembly GCA_023678845.1. NCBI lineage: Eukaryota > Metazoa > Arthropoda > Insecta > Hymenoptera > Vespidae > Mischocyttarus > Mischocyttarus mexicanus. Next base: position 4,676 of record JACGTP010001426.1, on the reverse strand, counting down.
ACTTAGCATCTACGCTCAAACCAACTTCCAACACATAATAAAAGACAGTTCAGTCATATTTACAGATCCGGAAGATAAACTTCTAATCATCGGCAAATACTTAGAAAGCATCAATTCACCCAGATATACAAAAACAAACACCAAGACTAAAAAGATAGTGGACATCATAGTAAACAATTTACGCATCTTGAAGCACAAGATAAAAAATAAAGAACTCACATTCACTGAGTTTAGCCCCGAAAATCCAGCATACAATCCAAAAAAAGTTGTCTGTAGACTTAACATTTTTTTCAAAATCCTAGATATCACGACCATTCTAGCAAAATTAAAAATTAAAGCCTCATCTGGTCTTGACAATATACCGACGGTAGTTCTTAAGAATCTACCACTTAAACTCTTAATGAACTACACCATTATCTTCAATAATGCTATCAATAACGCCTACTACCCATCAAGGTGGAAAATGGCTAAAGTGCTCCCGATACCAAAAAAGGATAAGGATGCAGAATTACCACAAAGCTACAGACCAATTAGCCTCACGATATTCATTAGTAAAATCTATAAAGAGTTAATTAAAAAACAACTGGATTATTACTGCGAACTCGAGAAAATCATTCCGGATAACCAGTTTGGTTTCAAAAACAAACACTCTACAACACATGACCTAAACAAATTTCTATCAGACGCAACTAGTAGCATTCAAAGCAACCTAATAGTAGGAGCAGTTTTTCTTGATCTCGACAAAGCATTCGAAGCAACCTAATAGTAGGAGCAGTTTTTCTTGATCTCCAGAAAGCTTTCGACTCTGTATGGATCAATGGGCTAATATTCAAACTCATTAAATATAAATTCCCTACAGGACTTATCTTGCTGCTGATGGACATGCTGGAGGGCAAATCTTTCCGCACTTGGGACGGCACTAACCTTTCCAGTAGAGATTTTCAAATCAGCGAAGGATTACAACAAGGAACGGTACTCTCGCCAATTCTATTCAACATCTTCGATAGCGAAACTAACATCGAAGCCGAGCTGCTTTCTGACGGAATCCTCTTAAGCTCATTCGCGGATGACAGGGTTATCTACAGTGCAGACTCGAATATAGATGAGTTGATTCAGAGACTGCAAGATCGAATTAACAAAATAAACCAATACTACACCAACTGGAACCTAAAAATAAACGCGCTCAAAAGCGAAGTTGTTTTCTTTCGTAGACCGGTCAAACGCATTAAAGCATCGCAAGATAAAACAATCAAGTAAGCTATCATATCCGTAACAGATCATAATAACAGTACACTAGTCATTCCCCAAAAAAAGACCGTCAAATATCTAGGAGTGACCTTGGATTATTTACTTCGTCTCAACAAACACCATAGCATACAATTAAATAAGGCCAAAATAGCCATCAAGGCGAACTCCAGAATATTTTATAACAGCAACCTCGAAGCAAGATCAAAAATCATCTGCTACCCACTTTTAATCAGACCAATACTAACTTACGCAGTACTAGTTCTATGGAATATGGGATCAACAGTTATGGAAAAGTATCGAAGGTTAGAAAGATCAGTGCTCCGGTTTTGCATCAAAACACTCCGAACGGCTGAATCGTACTATAAGAAATACGTAAGCAATACTAAAATATATAATCAGGCTAACATCATCAGAGTTAACTGCTTTATCATTAAATTGTGCCGAAGTAACTATGCTAATTACCCTAAGATATACAATCCAATTATCAACAAGTTCTGCTGTCCTGATGAAGACGACTTCGCAGCCATATGCAACAGTGGATATATCCCACCTGAACTGTTCACTCTCTGTGACAAAAACGGACTGATACCAAATGAGAACAATCTCCCATTCTTGTACCACATCAAGAGACATTGCACAGACAAAACAATTAACATGGAACCGGATACAACCACCCGTAATCTCTTCTCGACGGCACTCCCTGATGTCGACAAGAGAGACACTCATAGACTCTCAAAAGTATATTAATGGCTCACCTAGGACGCTAAACACATTGATGAAATAAGAAGAAGATTGTTGTTGGAAAAACAACATCCTAACCAACGTCTAGTCACTTAGTACACCCTGAGTCCAATCCTGTAAAGGCTCTCCACGTTTGTCACTATGTGACTTCCTTCTATATATAGCTCTTTAACTTATTCTAAGCTCTCCTGCCATCCGTCTTCCCGTCTTTTCCCTTTTCCTACAACTTATCCTATCATTCTTACTCCCTTTTACCTCTTATACTCCTAGGTTTAAGTATAAAAATGTGATTCAGATGTTTTCTGTAATAGCTATACTTTTAAAATCTATTTATAAATGTATTTTTTCTGCTGTTCCAGATAAGAATGGACCACCGCGTATTAGACTAATACTCTTCTATATTTCTATTGTAAATTACTACTGTTATATGATGAGAACTATCTCAGATAGCAATTCATATCAGACCAAATATTGTTAAGTTTTTTTAATTGATAATTCTTTATTTAAAAAACTACCGACGGCTTGTGTTAAGTGAAGCAAAACACGGGTACGTATACGTGTTTAACTATTTGTTTAAACTTTTATCGCAAATATCTTAAAAACGATAGACGATGGGAGTATAATAATTTAGCATAATGATGTACTAGTCAAGGTCTATAAGTTTCGTGCCATTTTAAGCAAAACCCAGCGATGAATTTGGTATACTCTCCTTGTTAGTGTTTTATTGTGTAAATATGTAAATATGTATGGTATATACTCCACTTTAGTATCCCCCTTACTTATCTCTTTTTCTTTTCCATAACCCCCTCCCATAATTTCTACCGAACTACGGAGCTAATGGTTTTTATAAAAAAAAGCCCTTTAATTTTTTTTATTTTTTCCCATTGATTTATATTTCTAAGGTACCATTCTTGCACGTACGCTTTAGAGGCTTTTAATAGTCATCGTAAGACGATTACTTTATTTTGAAGAGGCGCATTTGTGATAAATGACTACCAAAAATTTTTACATACTTTTATATTTTATATTGTTTAAGTTGCTTAGAGGTTTATACTAATTATATATGTACACAGAGTTGTCTAAAAATAAAACCTTTTTCAAAACCAAACCAAATCAAGCGCTTAGACAGTTTCCTGCCGCAATTAAAGAAAAAAGAGTAAGCGAGACAAGGATAGAAAAATGAGCAAGACAAGGACAGAAAAGCGAGCGAGACAAGGATTGAACAGCGATCGCGACAAGAAAGGAAGAACTAAAGAATCTTTAATTTTCATAAAAGTAATAAAACAGACTGTCGAAAGCAAGAAAAAAAATGTAAATATATAAAACATTATTTTAAATAAATATAAACATAAAAAATTGAAAAAAAAAATAAAAATATAGAACCTTAAAATACTTGAACCACGATTACGAGTTTATGCCCCTAGTCACTCAGCTGTCGGCGGCTTGTGTTAACTGAAGCGAAACACAGGTAGATATGAATATCCAGTTTTTTATCCAATTTTTATCGGTCAATATCTCAAAAAGGGTTGACCATTCAGACATACTATTACCTGTATGTTATAACAATAACTAACATCTACAAGTGTATTAAGTTTCAAAAACATCTAGAGGGGGAATGCCTTGTCTGACAAGGAGAACATTTCAAGTGTACATCGAGTTTCCCTTTGAAACTTTGCACACTTGTAAATATTCTCTTTGTCAGTCCTTGTTTGCTTCTAACGGCGTTTTTGTCTAGTACAAAGATCTTTGTAGTGGGTGATATATCGCTCTCGAAATCCTTTTCGTCTACTCTGTAGGGCGTCTAGGACTAGAATAGAATGCTTGCCTCGGAAAATGGGACTAAAAAGGGCAGAGCTTAATGATGCACCGCTCCTGGTGGGGATGCGGGTGATAGGGAAAATTCTTGTGAAGTTTACGCGCGCTCCTTGAAATGTAGAATAAATCTCCTAAAGTCGTTTTCCACCGTATATATATAATGTTTTATTTAATGTGCAGGTTATTGGCGGATAATAAGTAGAATTGTTTCTCTGTAATAACAAAGGCTTTATTATTTTGAACAAAATAATAATATAATAACTTAAACTAATTATTTATCCTACCTGTAATAACAAAGAAACAACATTCAATGCTAATATCCACACCGTTGTGTCGTGATTCATTTTCTTACGTATATCTCTTTTGTAGTCTCTGTATTTTTGCACTTCGGCTTTCTTTGTAGCACTGACGCCACATGTTTTATTCAATAACCTAACTTAATACAGAGATCTAACTTATCTACCTATTTACGCGCTAAATTCAATATAGCTAAAAATACTGTCCTTACATACATATATACATGCTTGTTTATATCAAATTTAATTCTAAGCGAATTAACACTAAACCTACCAGTATCAGTCATTTTGACTGTTTTCGAACTTTTGTACAACTTTAACATATTTAACGTTATCATGTCGCTATCAAACTTTACGACTTTTCTTAAAATATGCATACAATGTATTTTTCAATATTTACTTATCGTTTTACTTTTCTTCTCTCGAGAAATATATGTACCTTGTCCTACCCACCGCAGCCGATTAATTTGACCGCTCAACATAATATGATATTTACTCTTCTAAACTTACACAATCAGTAACGTAACAAAAGACAATTATTTACAAGTGTTTTACTCGCTTATTGTTGGAACCAAC
>JACGTP010001424.1:0-10530 GCA_023678845.1 Mischocyttarus mexicanus | reverse complement strand
GAGTTCAATCCGGAATGGCACTTTAAAAGCTTCGTTGACTGGACTATCAGGCCGGCAACCTGTGTAAACATTCGTCCCTTGGGTCCGAATACCGTCTATACTTAGCACTCCCGGAATACAGTCACCTGATGTTGACTTCCTGACCCAATGAGGATCGTAGGCGTCATCTAATTAGCCAATTGGGGAAAAGAGTTTCATTTTTCTGGAGGTGATTCGAAAAAAGCTGGCATAAATGTTTATCTCAATTAATCTTGTTTTCCTAACGAGCAATTATTCAAAATACAAACCATTATCATTTATGTTCTTGTCTTGTCTGTATTATATAAACTCTTTTTTGTAGATAAATGTGCACTGCTAAATAAAAAATTAAGTATTAATAAAAATTAAAATATATAATAAAATTTATGTAAAGTACGTTGTACTTCTTAAATTATCCCGCGCATTCGCGTAATGTGGGTAAAGTAGATTACTGATCATACGAAGATGATTAAAAGAATGAAGTAATAAAAGAGACACGTGTTAATTGATTATAGAGTGTTCAAGATTGATTTTTATTTTAAAAGTTTATTATTAGAGAAAGAGCAGGAAGAATAATTGACATTTAAAGTCGTTTCTTCTTTTATAGGTGAGTTTGTAAATAGAAAATATTGATAATAAGATGTAAATATTAGTGAAATAATAAATTAAATCATCCACTTCTTTTATAGGAGAAACTCAAATTTGTCATTATTCTATCTTAATCTTTATTATAAGACAATAACCCTTATATATATAATAAAATATATAATAAAATATATAATATAAAAAAAGAATTCAATATTAATCATTTATAATTCGTTCAAAAAGAAATTCTGAAATAGATAAATTTTTGTTCTCGACAGAATGACTTTCCCAAAATATATTCTTGACATATTATGTCTTATAGTAATGTCTTTAGTAAAATTCTGTTGGGAAATAATAAAAATATTCATTCCATTAAAATATATTATGAAGAACATAACTGGAGAAATTGCTCTAGTAACTGGAGGAGGTAGTGGACTGGGGCGATCTATAGCTGTTGGGAAATGGGAATAGTAGCTCACAAGTTTATAGAAATAAGAAACACTTTTTATATTATTTTATTATATCAGAGCTGAGGCAGAGACGTCTTTACGCTAGCAAGGTTCTTATGGAAGAGAGCTAAAAGAAAGAAATGCAACTGCGTCCAAGCGCCTATGTAAATAAAGATTAGGCGGCTGTATGTTTACACAGTTCGATTATAATCTCATATAGGGATTCTAGAAAGTGCTAGAATAAGTTTTGAATACGAGAGAACCTTAACGTTCAATCCAACAATAGCCTTAGAGTTATCTAGTCACGGTGCAATCATTGTTATTTGGGACATCAACGAAAATGGTAAGTATAGAATTTAATGATATTTGTAGATAGTTTTTAAAATTTCTCGATTGAATGTATAGAATTCAAAAAGAAACTTACGGTACTAAGTTAACCCATGTGCAAAACGGTAGACAGATTCCTATAAAATGCAGTGTTGCGTGAAACGGTATTATTTAAGACCGAGAGAAACTATAAAATAAGGTATTTACGTTCCAGAAAACTATTTAAAAAAAAACATTTTTTCTCAGTTCATATAAGCAACTTAATTTTTATTAAAAATATATATGTCTTGTCTTACGTAAATAAATAACCACTAGTGGAAGCAAATCTGCAATACTGTTAGATTACTTGTACTCTTTAACCACTGTCTTGAAGACAACGCGGTAATGCTGCTATCAAGATATGTCTTTCTTCATTAGAAACACTAAATACATCTCAGCTAAAATATATCTTTAATCATTCAGTTCAGAAGACTTCCTTTTGAGATTTTTGGTATATTATTTACCCAGTCCGAAAAGAAATTATAAGTTTGGGGCCACGAAATACGAATTAGTTATTTGATTTGCATTATTCTTAAGTTATATCCTACGCTGACAAAAATAAAAAAAAAACCGATTTCCATTGACAAATCTGATTCTATATTTTAATTATATATTTAATTATCGCTTTTTAGGTATGAAAGAAACAATGAAATTAATACAAGAAGCAGGTGGAACTTGCTATGGTTACGTTTGCGATCTGGTTAATCGCGAGGAAGTTTATAAAAAGGCAGCTCAGCTGAGAGAAGAAGTTGGCCGTGTAAGAGGACATTAGAATTTTCTTTAACCATTTATCGAAACAAATACAAATAAATTGCAAATTCGGACTGAGATTTCTGAAATGGGCGTTTATGAGTCTTTCTCGTCGGTTCTACGCACAAACGCGTGATCCAGTTACAAATGTACTTATTTAGACAACATATGGCAAACAATTTTGTTTTTTTAGAATACAATTTTTTGGAATATTACACTAAAAAATTTATAACGTTATCGATTTGTTTACCTTAATACCATACTTGATCATTTAAAATTACTCAGAAATAAAAGAACATATTGTAAATGACTAGAATACAATAAAAATATTCGTTGTATTTTTAGTGATTACAATATGTAACGAAATTGTTGTCTGTTCACAGTGCACACATTTAATATTCACCAAAATAGTAATCGTTAAAGAAAGAAAGTTATAGTTGATGCAAATTTTTTTGACCAATCATTATAATAAATAAGATTATTATTAAGTTAAACGTTATGCAGTTGTATCTAGATAATAAGGTATCTTTTTTTAAAACTTTAACAATTTATAGGTAACTATCTTAATAAATAATGCAGGAATGATTAATATTGAAAAATTCGTCAATACACCGGATGATCTTCTCACACGTTTAATGGAAGTAAATACTATAAGCCACTTTTGGGTAAGAAAACCAAATAATTTTTCGCCTTTTATTTTAATTTTTGGGCACATCGTTACTCGATTACTTAAGCAACGTTTATTATACTAATTGATCAACAATATGACTTATGTATAAAACTGTCATATGTGTACATTTATCTAACTTACAGATTGAAATTTTCGTCTTAATAGTACCTGAGCTAGATGATGTACGATCAAACAAAAGTCTACACTTCTTCCTCTTAATCATAAAAATTTTTTTTTGCAGACTATGAAAGCATTTCTTCCTGCGATGATTAAAAATAATAAAGGACATATTGTTTGTATATCGAGCTATGCTTCTTGGGCAGTTATGCCTATGATGGCAGATTACTGTACCTCCAAATATGCAGTTCGTGGATTTTATGAAGCACTAGATACAGAACTACACGTATAATTTTTTTTTCTTTTCTAATTAGTTGAATATTGTTAGTTTTTTATTTCATGGAAATGCAATCTATTTTAAATATTTATATTTATAATTAAATGTTAATGCGTTTTTTGTAGTGTATGGAATGTAAAGTCAACATTACAGTAATATATCCTGGCTTAATTCGTAGTACTGGTATGAAAGCGGAAGAACATTTTAAAAAGTACTAATGCTTATACAGTAGAGGCATCATATATTGCAATATTATTATAGTAATAATGAACATTAATTCTAGCCCCATACTGATATCAAGTCCAGAAAAAGTTGATAAAAAAACCGTAATTGCACTGCGATGTAATAAAAAGAATATTATGATCCCAGGATATTATAATGTTTTTCTAATTTTTAAATGGTATATTTTGTTTTATTATTTATCTTTAGTATCGCTACTTTTAAAATCTTTACTAAATGAAATTAAATTAAATTGCAGGATATTTCCAAATCTTTACTTTCTGCTTATGTCTATTGTTTTGAAGGATTTTATAAATTATTTTATCGATAATGAATTTGTTGACAAATAGTCAAAAAGACATTATAAAACACGACAGAATTACGTGTATATACCTTATGTGCGAAAGTTGATTAAGTATTCGATAATTTTGCAACGGTACTTGTACAGATTAGTGATATATATTAAATTAATTTTAAATAGAAGTTGCCAAAGTACTGAACGTTTATTTAGTTTTTATATTTTACATAGGTGAAGTCGCGTTCTAGCTATCGTAGTAGACAGACGTGCTAAGCCGAGCTCTGAATGTTTTTGTTTATATATAGTTAATTGTTATTGAGATTTAATACGTTAAGTGCTGTTCACCTTATAGTTATTCAAAATCGGATAAGTAAATGGCTTTAAACCTTTCGCATATCCTTGACCAGGATATGCAAACATCAGTCATTCCTCCGCCATAGCAAACGGTCACTTCTTCTAGGCATAAGTATGCTTCTTACAGCAACAAAAGAGCAAGAACAGAAGATGATAACAACATTGTTCCTCGAAGAAATGGGTTATTTGAAACCGTCAACAGATACTCGATCTTAAATTCAAATGTAGTCACAGATTCCGATATGCCAGAAAATGAACAAGTACAAAAAATACCACCACCTTCTCCAATCTACATAGAAAACGTCCTTGACATTCAATCTTTAACAAAATGTCAAAACGATGCAATTAAAAAAGAAAATTACACTTATAAAATTAGTAATAATCAGGTTCGTGTATTACCAGCAGACGCGGACTCCTACAGAATAATTACAAAAACATTAAACTCAATAAATGCCTGCTTTCACACTTACCAATTAAAAGAAGAACGTTCGTTTAGAGTCGTGTTACGTAACATACATCACTCTGTTGATTTGAACGACCTAAAAGACGAACTTATGGAGCTGGGTCACGAGATAGTAAATATTAGTAATATTCATCATAGAGTTATACACAACCCACTATCGATGTTTTTCATAGATCTAAAGCAGAAACCTAACAACGACATGGTCTATAATATAAATAAACTGAATAATACAATAGTCAAAATTGAACCGCCACGAAAGAAAAAGGAAATTGCTCAATGTAAGGGATGTCAAAGGTATTGTCACACACAAAAGTATTGCAATCGCAATTTTCAGTGTGTTAAATGTTCCGATCAGCATTCAACGGCAGATTGTAGGAAATCCATAGATACTCCACCAACTTGTTTCCTCTGTGGTGCCAACCATACTGCGAACTACAAAGGATGCCCTCGCTATCAAGATAAGTATAAAAAGACATTTCCGACATCTAGAATAAGGAAAAATGTAATGTTCAATCCAACCTTCAAACCAGCTCATTGGTAAACACTCAACGTTATAGCGATCCATCTATGTCGTACACACAAGCATTAAATAAAGACAATCAGCCATCAAATTCCTCAAATCAGCAACCTTCAAATGACGTAAACAACAATAATAGCTCTAGTTCTATGGATTCCATAAGTAGACTGGAAAAACTCATAGAAAAACAAAGCGATATAATAAATAGACAAAGCGAGCATAATAGTAAATAAACTGTCACCTACTAACAAATAATGAAGACATTACGCATTGATCTTTGGAACGCCAATGGCCTAATGAAACGTAAACTGGAGTTGGAAGCATTTTTAAAATTACAGGACATACAAATTATATTAATATCGGAGACACACTTTACGGATAAAAATTATTTTAACATTCTTGGCTATAAGGTCCACTTCACGAATCATCCAAGTGGAAGTGCACATGGTGGTACTGCGATTGTAGTCAAATCCAACATAAGACATTACGAGCTTGCGCCATATAATCAAGATCATCTCCAGGCAACAAGTGTCATGATATCCGACTGGCATTGCCCATTGGCTATCTCAGCAGTGTACTGCCCTCCTAGACATACTATCCAAAAAGAAGACTTTGATACTTTCTTTGAAAGCCTAGGCTCTAAATTCTTAGTAGGAGGTGACCTTAATTCCAAACATAATATCTGGGGTAGCAGAATTACAACATCAAGAGGGAAAGCACTCTCAAAAAGTATCGAAACTAACAGACTATCACATATTAGTTCAGATGAGCCTACCTATTGGCCAACCGATGTAAATAAAATCCCCGACTTGCTTGACTTTTTTATCGCAAAAAATTTATCTCCTAGTTATATACAAATTTGCTCTTCATTTGACCTCTCTTCCGATCATTCTCCAATTACAGCCACAATTAACACAACCATCATTGAAAATAACCCTCCAATCTCCATATACAATAAACTAACTAATTGAGATTTCTTCCGGGAAACATTCAATAACATCACTACAGTATCTTCACCACTAAAAACAACTGAAGATGTAGATTACGCTGTTAACCATCTAACGCAGAATATAATAGATGCAGTTAGAACCTCTACACCTTTGCTGGATTATAAGTCTGGCCATGACTATCCCTCAAATATTATAAATAAAATTGCAGAAAAACGTAAACTGCGTAGAATTTGGCACAATAGTCAATCTCCTGAGGACAAACGCAAACTAAATAAAGCTACCAGAGAGTTAAGAAAAACACTTCAGAACTTTAAAAATAAAGGTTTTCAAAGCTACCTTCGGAACTTGACTCCCACCGCAGACTCTAACTATTCACTTTGGAAGGCAACTAAGCGTTTTACTCGACCAACTCAAGAAATCCCACCTATCCGTCAGTCCCAAGGTGAATGGGCTAGAAGACCAATAGATAAAGCCAATCTCTTCGCCTCCCACCTGGCGAACGTATTCAGACCATATCCATCATCGGCACTTACGGAAGACGAAGACATCTGGACGGTTATGAATTCGTCATTTCAACTATCTCCACAGATAAAACCGTTCACCTCAATGGAAGTCAGGGAAACAATTGCAACTCACGTCAATCCGAAAAAAGCTCCTGGTCTTGACTTAATCAACGGAAAGGTAATCAAAGAATAACCAAAGAAAGGAATCGCGTGGATTACCTCGCTATTCAACGCCATCTTACGCCTAGGTTACTATCCTACATCATGGAAAGTGGCAGTGATTACACTAATTCACAAGCCAGGTAAACCACCACATGAAGTTACGTCATATCGGCCAATTAGTCTCCTATCCACTCTGTCTAAGCTCTTCGAAAAAATGCTCTCTAATCACCTACTTAATGCCCTGGAAGTCCCTACTTTGCCTGATCATCAGTACGGGTTTCGGAAATACCATTCAACAATCGAGCAGGTCCATAGAATCACTCGTCAACTATCACAAGATCTTGAACAGAAAAAATATTGCTCCGCTGTTTTCCTGGACATAAGACAAGCATTCGACAAAGTTTGGCACACAGGACTACTTTTTAAACTCAAAAAAATATTACCATATCCCTTCTACCTAATCCTCAAATCCTACCTAACAGATAGAAAATTCCTTGTTAAATATCAAAACCACTTCACCTCAGCTTATCCAATCTTGTCTGGTGTTCCACAAGGCAGCGTTCTTGGGCCCTTACTGTACGCAATTTACACGGCAGATTTACCTACCTCAGAAGAGGTAACTACTGCTACATTTGCAGACGATACAGCTCTACTGGCGTCTGATAGTGATCCCCAGAACGCAACTAATACTCTCCAACGTCATCTACACTCACTGGAAAAATGGTGTCAAAAATGGAGAATCAATATAAACGAAAGCAAATCAGCTCATGTAACCTTCACATTGCGCAGAGGCACATGTCCCCCTGTAGTCATCAACGGGGTAAATATTCATATTAGGGACTCGATCAAATATCTAGGTATTATTCTGGACAAAAGGCTAACGTGGAAGCAACACATTCAAACCAAAATAAAACACATGAAGGAAAGAATAAGAAAAATTTATTGGCTCCTTGGTAGATCATCAAAGTTAGAGCTGGAAAAGAAGCTTGTTATTTATAAAGTTATTCTTAAACCCATATGGACATATGGAATTCAACTATGGGGAACTGCGAGTAACTCAAATATAGAAATTTTACAAAGGTTCCAATCAAAAACTTTACGGAACATTTGCAACGCCCCATGGTACGTAACAAACGAAAGAATTCATCAAGATCTAGGAATATCGACGATAAAAGAAGAAATTGCAAACTTCAGTGAACGCTACAATTCCCGTTTAGCCAAACATCCCAACACTCTAGCAAAAAACTTACTGGAAACTAATGATCTAGTACGAAGACTAAAAAGGTTCTACCCTTCTGATCTTAAAAATAGATTTGGATGATTTAAAACATACTAATATTACTTGACTCAAATGTATTTAGACTTACCAATGTATGTATTATTTATTTACATTTCATGTTATTGAATCACGCCAGCCTAAAATACTTATAATTCTTGTTGAGAATTGATTGTATGTTCTTTAATAATAATAAAAAAGAAAAAAAAAAAAATTTTCAATTATGAAAGTTTCCTTTTTTCTTATTACAAAGAAAAGACGATAAAGATATCATCACTCCTCCTTCCCCCGGTCTGCATCCGTTTTGTGGAGTACAGTCCTAGGCAAAGAGAAACTTGACTGATCGGAAGTAAAAAAAAATACAACATATTTTACATTTTAATTTTTATAAAAGTAATAAAACATACTGTCGAAAGAAAAAAAAATTTTAATGTGTAAAACATTATTTTAAATAAATATAAACAAAAAATTAAAAAAAAAAATAAAAAAAAATTTTAATCCAAAAAGACTTGAACACACAAAACACCACGATTAAGAGCCTGGGCCCTTACCCACTCAGTGGCTTCTGTTAACTAAAGCAAAAAAACAGGTATATATAAATATTCAGTTTTTTATCTAATTTTTATTAGTCGATATCTCGAAAAGGGTTGACCGTCTGGACATACTATTACCGGTACGTGATAATACTAATCAACATCTACAAGTGTGTAAAGTTTCAAAAAAATCTGGAGGTACACGCCTTGTCTGACTCCTTATTAGAAAATCTTTATATATTTATATTGTTAACTTTAAGACTTTAGTGCAATTAAATATAGACAATTTATTTATCTACATAATATAAACTTTCACTTAGACGCAACCTTCCCGCTAAATATGTAAAGAAAATATAATTTCTTTGTTAAACGGTTAGAGAAAATTTGAAAAGTTCGCGACGTTGCCACGTCGCTCGAGTACTATGTAAGTTGAATATCAAGCAAGAAGGGCACTTTTGATCTGACTTTTGGGAGGAAGTTTTGAGTGAAAAATAGTCAAATCATTAGTTGTTTTGTGTTGTAGTGTATTGTATTTCATTATTGCTATTTGTTAATTATTCAAAAAGAGATTTTGGAAAGAATAGGCTTTTAATGCCGTTTCTTTGTTTTCAGGTAAGATTTGAATATAAAAAAATTTCAAAGTTATAATGTACAAAAAACGTATGAATAGTTAATGAATAAACTTTGTTTTCAGAGCAATACGTTGGTTTATTCAATCTAATAATTATAATAATAAATCCTTATATATATATATAATTAAATAATAATGGTAACAAAAAATAATAACTCTTACAAATATTTGTGAACTAGTCCTGTCCAACGTCAATTTATAGAAGGAGAGTTTACCAGGCGAGTCACATCATTAAATACGGTAAAAATAAAAATTCCAATAGCGATATCGTCACCTTTACAGCACTTAGTTTACAAACCACAAATTTGCGAGAAAATCCACATGAAATAAATGGACAAGTGTTAATGAGCGGTGGTATTATAAATTGTAAATGTTTCTGTAAAGCTGGTTTAAGTGAAAAGTGTAAGCACATAAAAGCTACTCTTCTGTATTGCTATCAGTAAGTTTTTAACCTAGATTTTACGAATTAACAATTTTGAAATAAGATTCCTAAATATAAATTTTTTTTTCAGAAAAGACAATGCACTAGAAACTTTATCTTGTACCGATAAAATATGCGGATGAAAAAATGTACATAGGACTGCTTTGGAAAACTACAAATCACTATAATCCAGTTCAGATTTCTCCATTTCACTTGTGTTTACAGTTCCACTTGCACAGCTCCGTTTCAAAAACCTTTCTAATATTGCCTGAATACTTGCTTCCTTGTTGTCGTTATAAGGCAAATTACATGAAGGAACCGCATTTCTTTCCAAAAACCTTTTTTTAGCATTAACATCTGAAACAAAATTTATTTGACTATAAAAAATATTATGCCCAGTTAACCTGACTTTTTCTAAGTCAATTAATACTTTATCTGCAAAGAAACAATCACTTTTTTTGAAGTGTCTCGAGCAAATTTTTGTTATCTTCATGACATTACTAACTTTCAATACTATTTGCTAAGCTTTGTACGCAACAATCTTCTCGTAGTTACCAAACATGTTCGTTCTGCTTGTTTATGATGCGATTATTTCGAGTTGGGAAGCGATGAAAACAGAATAATAGATTTTGATCTGCACTGTTGTCACAACCTTTCACTGCACATCGATCATTGTTAGTACTCTTCTATCGAGGTTCAAACACTCCAATCTCCATAATAATATATAATTTTCATAAATAATTTATATCTTTTACTAATTTTTCTTATGCTACACCATGTAAAATGTGAGCTCTCACGTTTTACAATTTTAAGCACGAGGTGGCACATTCCCGATGTCAGTTCCCAATTATAGAAACCAGCAATCACTCAGTTGCCAACCCAATATCTTACTCAATATTTTGTCACATTAGTCCAGTCAAATTAGCATTTTGACAAGGTGTTGTATATATCATTAGATAAATTATAATTAA
>JACGTP010001423.1:0-10534 GCA_023678845.1 Mischocyttarus mexicanus | reverse complement strand
CCTTGAGGACGCACGCACGTGGGGTGACCAGCACGGTTGAGCAACTGAAGGCCCAAACGCCTAGCCTACCCACGAAGCAGCTCACCTCTGAGATTACCTCTTTTGCCAGGGTCCCACATAGCAGACCTGGCATTGAAGTCCCCAGCTACAAGGACCCAACGCGTCCCTGCTCCAGATACCAACCCTTCCAGTTCCCCAAGGAGTTTCTCAAAAGCATTGATCCGCTCACTCGGCGGGCAGTATACAGATACTACGATACCCCCATGATACTTAATCGCAACAAAAAACAAACCCCTCCGTACGAGGCTGCAGGTCCTTTCACCTCCACCGAGCAAAATCGCAGCCATGGGATATCCTTCCTGGGACACGAACCACCTCGCGTCCCCCTCAGGAACATACCATGGCTCCGCTACTACCGCGAGACCCGCCCGCAACTCAGCCATGCGCTGCGATAACAAATCCTGAGCCCGACGCGCATGGTTGAGATTCACTTGTAGAATGTTTATACGCCTACTTCCCATTATTATCGAGCTGTGAAGGGGCTCCACCAACTCAACACTACTACCGTTCGGAGCACAATCCGGTATACACTCCGAAACCTCCATGCCAACATTGTTGTTAGCATCGTCACTCTCAGTTGCAACAACACTGTTCACTCCCGTTTTTTCGTGTAACACCGCACTCACGAATTTCCTAGGGGGCACTGGAGGACAGCTTAACGAGCCCAATACGTGGCCCACCGCTGTTCTACCCGCGTCTTTGCATACAGAACAGCATAGCTTGTTCCTGCATGCTGCCGCGTAATGTCCCTCCCCGCCGCACCTATGGCATAGTCCCTCTCTAGAAACCGGGCTTGGGCAGTAGGCACCTACATGTCCCCTTGCCTGACACCTAAAGCAACGCAGCGGTCTTTTGGTCAAAGGTCTTATTTTGGCCTTTGACCACCCTACCGAAATGGAACCTGCCTTCGCGATTTCCTTTATCGCGCTTAGAGGGGCCGATACATACACCTGGCCCAACCTACCCTTGCCAGGATATATATCCACCACCCTTACGTCGCACGACTCCAGACCCACGACCAGACCTTTCATGGATCTTACGATCTCGTCTCTGGTAACCCCAGCGTCCAACCCGCACAAGACGAATTCTCCTGGCTTCTTTGGTAGCGCAACTTTCGCCTCCGGAAGAGCCTTATTCAGCGCCTCCGCGAACTTAGCTGCCTTCCCCTTACACTCCGCACCTTTCAGTTAAAAAATGAAGGATCCCGTAACCCCCCTACGGATCTTAAAGGAGTCTACTCCTTGGTCTTTTAGATCTATTTTTTCGCGTGCCTTCAGCAGGGCATCACGATACGACCCCCCTTCCGCGCACGTAACAGAGACTACAGCCTCCTCACGGCTGCCATTACCGTTAATGTTATTAACGTTATTATTGTTCATACTAGTTGCGGGCCCGACCCTACGTTTTTTCGTGGGCATTTTGCCCGTTACCCTGCTGCCCGTTACCACTTCTATTTTCTTCTTGGCCTCAGCCCTTTCCTTTCTTTTCTCCCTCTTGGACAGAACCTTGGTAAAAGACATCCCATCCCGTGCTCCTGTCAAGGTGGAAAAAGAAGGAGGAGGAGGAGGAACTGCTGCCAGTTCGACACCATCATCCCGCGGCTTCAAAACGCTATCCATCCTTTTTTGAATTTGTGTGATAGCTTTAGTCAAAGTTGCCACACTAGCAACAAGACCCTCCACCTTAGTCTCAATATTGCTAGGTGGCATTGGCATCTTCTCTATTCTCCTGTTTACAGCCATTTCCCTCGGGATTCTGACCTCCTCAGTGATCCTACACCTTGGAGCAGCCTTCTCCTGTCCTCGCTTCTTTTTAAGAGAATCCTCCTTCCTCAGCTTTTCGACTTCCTTCTCTAGAAGCTGATTTTTCCTTTCTAAGATCTTCTGTCTTGCCTCCATCTGCTGCAACTCGAATCTTAGTCCGGCAATGGTTGAGTCTGCCGAGTCCTCAACCCTTGCTTTCCTCTTATCCCTAGCCATTTTAATTGCTTCAGCGGCACTGGCTAAGTGGCGCTTCATACTTCCGCTAATTGTCCCTTTGAGGTTACCAGACCTCCTTCTGTTCTCCTCGACAATCGAAATGTCCTCCATCGCCTTCATCAGGATCCTATCTGGATCCATCCTGATATCCAGCGACGAAGAAGGTGCCTTCCTTCTTTTAATCGGAATTTCTTCCTCCGATGAGTCTGATGTGAGGGGACTGAGCGGCTTAGTAGTCCTCCTCTTTAGTTCAGCTGTTTGATGATTTTTCCCGGACGATTGGAAGGTAAAGCTGAAAGGCCGCATATCCTTCCCTGTAGATGCTTTACATCCAAGAAAGAGAACCTCTTCCTTAGCAGCACCCGATGTTCCCGCCCCATATTTTTCGCTTCCTGTCTCAGTTTCCATCTTCGCGGCCAGGTTGCCTACCGCAGAAGAATGACGGTCGCCGGATGTCGACGATGGGTGGCCCGCCAGAGCACCATCCCGCATCGCCGTGGGTGGATTCCTAGTTCCACCCGGGGTTAATTCCTTCTCTGTATCTTCCATAATTATTTCAAAAGTTCTGCAAAATACAGAAAAGGAGAAAAAGGAACGGAGCAATAGAGAGAGAATAGAGATAGAAAGAATGAAAAGATAGAAATAGCCATACAAGAACATTCACACATCATTCACACCAGGTTTTCCGCAGGGGCAAGTGAAGCTTACCCATGCAGTCCACCTTGCAGCGACCGCAGTCGCTGCAGTGTCCAGTTATTCGCCTCTTACGAAAAGCCTGGACTCACTGTGGAAGAATTCTACAACCCCTCCTTCCACAGGAGGAAACCCTGACGCAACCCTGACGCAACCCTGACGCAACCCTTTTTTTTTTTCGCCAGGAGGAAAAACCTTCATAGGCACCCCAAGCCCGTTTTTCTTGGGGTAGTGTCGGATTCAGTCCAAACTGGATTCTGCCCTTATGAGGGCAGTCCCGAGTGAACCGCCTACCGACTAAAAACCCTCCTGCTTAAAACTAACGCTTAATATTAAGGAGAAGGTGGTAAGTCCTTTCGATTCCTTCACTCTCCTCCTCTATTAACAAGCATGGGAAGGGGTATTTTACCCAGCTACCTTACGCTATACTAATAATAAAACACCACCACCAAGAGCATGCAGAGACTAATTTCCTATTGTATAAGTATAATCTTATATATAACTAGCTAATTATATTTACTATAATAAACACACACACACACACACACTTTTAGGCCTAATGCCTAGCCCTCTTTGTGCTCAGTCCCGTTGTCTCTCTTCATCCTCTTTCGAACTCATAACGAGTCCTGAAAAGGACTGGAAGGCAACCCATCTCCGCGCGTCATCAAGGGTGGTCTCGATTACCGCACGAAGAGGGTCACCCTCCCATTCATCCACATTCACATTTAGTTCCTTCATCAAAACACTCCTCTGCTCTGCCCACGCAGGGCAGGCCGTCAGCGTGTGCTGTGCATCATCAAACGCACAATCAGCACAGTGATAGCACCGTGCCGTGCGACTTTTTCCTATTTTATAAAGGTAAGCAGGAAAACATCCATGCTTGGTCATCAGTTGAGTGACGTGAAAAGTCGTACTTATAACAGCAGACCTTCCAATCCACTCATCCAAACTTCTGGCAATGGCTTGCCTCACCTGCTCACCTGGGGCCCCCGTGCCCAGCAAACTAATTTCCTCCGCCTTCCATGCAGCAATTGCCTCTCTCTTAGCTTTAATGCCAATCAGAGCTCTCAGCGGGAGGGGACGAGTCCCGCCCGTATTCCGAGTAGTCCAGAAAGCTTCTGCCAAGCGAGGTGCTAAATGATGAAGCGGGATAACTCTCGCAATCATCATCGCTGCATGGAAGGATACTGTCCTGTAAGCACAGCTCACCCTGAGGGCCACCGCACGCTGCAGGCCATTCACCCGTTTTCTTACACCCAAATCATCCACAACAGCGCGCCACCATATCGGTGCCCCATATAGAAGCGTCGAATGGATCACGCTGCTGTAAAGAAGCCGCTTACTTTCACACGGCCCGTGCAGGTTCGGAAGGATCCTACACAAAGCCCCTACCACCCCCCGGACTCTCGGAACGATCTTCCTAAAGTGGGGCCTAAAACTCCATTGCGAGTCTAGGGTTAGACCCAAGTAATTTATACTTGTCCTAACCTTAATCCTAACACCTCCCACACATACCCGGGAGAAATTTCTCCTGCGTCCACAGAGGGCAGAGGCAGGGAAGACCATGGCGCCGCCACTTTCAGGCCGATAGCCTCAATAGCCCCGAGGAGGACCGCGACGTCCTCCTCTGCTATTCTAATTGCATCGACGAGCGTGCCCCCCGCCGCCAGAAGGGCAGTGTCATCTGCATAGCAAACAACACTGGATCCCCCTGGCAGCGGAGTACGCAGCACGCCGTCGTATGCAACATTCCATAAAATGGGCCCGAGAACAGAACCCTGCGGAACCCTACACCACACGCGTCTTTCATTCACACACCCATTTCACCCCGGAAACACCAACCAGCGCTCCCTTAGGTAGCACTGGATGATCCTCCGGAGGTACTCTGGCACATTCATATCAACTAACTTATTGCTTATAACCCCCAAAGGTAGTAAATTAAAGGCGTTCGATATGTCGAGGGAGACTAATATCGACACCAATCCCACCCCACTATTGCCCTCTACAATACTTCGCACTTTCGCGATCGCGTCTATCGTGGAACGACCCACCCGGAAACCATACTGGGCTGATGACAGTAACCCCCCCGTTTCCAAAAACCCTATTATCCGCCCGGCTATCACCCGTTCATACAATTTAGCCAACTCACTAATTAGGCAGATGGGCCTAAAGGACACGGCCCCACCATTATCACTATTTTGTTTTTTAGGGATTAAAACTAGCTTCGCGGCACGCCACTGTCCCGGAAACGAGCATTCACTTATAAGGTGCGTGAAGCCCCGCACTATTCCTCCTGTCCAGTACTTCACTGCCCGTTTCACAACTATGCCCGGTACCCCATCGAGTCCTGGAGCCCGCGCACTGCCGATTTTTGACGCAGCGACCATTAGTTCTTCCCCCGTAACATCAGGACCGCGCTCACAAAAGCCACTTTCACACGATATCTGGGAGGGCACCGCCGGCCACGGAAAGAGCCCATCCAGTACTCCGTCGAGCACATCAACCTCAAGGGTCTCAGTGATCGGCGGAGCAGCTGGACGAGGTCTCCCCATGACCAGACGATACGGCCTTCCCCACGGATCGCTATCCACACTGGCAGTCAAGTCCTGCCAAGCTTGCGCCTTTGCGCGCCTAATAGCTGCGCCCAACTCCTTTTTTCGCACTAGACCAAACATTCAAGAGCCTCGCAACCTCCTCCTGAGTCCTCTTATATTTAGCCCTCGCCCATTTCCTTCTTGCTAAGTTCGCGGCACGTCTAAGTGACGAAATTTCCTCACTCCACCAATGGGCGACTCGCCTCCCACCAGTTGCGCGCACTCTCGGCCTTAGTGTCACCTTGCAAGCCTCCTCCAAAGTCTTTTTCAACGTGCTCTATCCGAGGACTTTCCCATTCCTGCAACTAATCGGTGGCAACAAAAACGGCTTCCAAAAAGTCCTCATCCAACCCCCTCAACGACCATTGTTTGCAATATCTTTCCCACTCTCCCCGCTCAGGGAAGCTGCGGGCACCTACAACCCCGCACTCTATTACTAATTTGATCAATTTGTGGTCCGAAAGAGTTTCCTCTCCGTCCACCCCCCACCCCAGAAAGCGGCCACTAATAGCCGGCAGACCCCAAGCAAGGTCTACCACGGACTCCCCTTGAGGACGCACGCACGTGGGGTGACCAGCACGGTTGAGCAACTGGAGGCCCAAACGCCTAGCCCACCCACGAAGCAGCTCACCTCTGAGATTACCTCTTTTGCCAGGGTCCCACATAGCAGACCTGGCATTGAAGTCCCCAGCTACAAGGACCCAACGCGTCCCTGCTCCGGATACCAACCCTTCCAGTTCCCCAAAGAGTTTCTTAAAAGCATTGATCCCCTCACTCGGCGGGCAGTATACAGATTAAAAAATGTTTATTAAAAAAACAAACAAATGTTCCCTCTCCGAGGAGAGGGTGTTTACAGTCAACTCCTCTGCTTAGGGGGAGCCGGGTGCGGATTGTACTTCAGGATTTGTACCCATAAAAACTGGGTGTCACTGCCCAATCCTAGGTTTCTAGGTAACAGATGTGGCACTCAGAAAACACTGAAGTAGAATCGTGCTTCGACTCTGGCCGTTAGGTGAATTTCTTAATTCGAAAACGTGCTACATGCCTAACCCTACGGTGTTATGCGACCCGTGCTTATGGGGTGAATGGCGCCGGGCAGACAGGCGTCTTAAACGGAGCCGGCAGGGTACCTGGTGCCCCCCTGTCGTTAGGTGAAAGCTACTTAGCCTTACTTTCGCAAGAGGCTCTGCGGAAGCGGACATTTATTTCCTCACAACTCGTGGGAACAAAATGGATAAAATAATACAAATTAAACTAACTAAAACGGATGCGGTGGAGATGGCGGAGGAAGGACAAACAGGAGAGGTTCCAGGAACTTGGATGGAAAAGCGGAAGCGACAGAGAAGGCACAGCAGAGAGATGCTGGAAGTAGCGGAGGAGGAAAAACAACAAGAAGGTTCTCAAATAATGGAACTCTTAAGTGTGATGATGGGAAAGATCACTAAGGGAACAGAGACTAAGAGAACGATAACAAAGAGTTTCGCAGATGAATTTTCAGCGATGATGCTGAAAATAAATGAAATAGTGGTAAAAGAATTAAAAGAAAAGGAACTGCTAAGAGGAAGGTTGATGGAAAGAAAGGAAATAATAGAACTAATAAAGAAAGAGGAAATAGAGGTAAGGAGACAGCAGGCATCCAGCAGCTATGCAGAGGCGGTGGTAAAGAGAAAAGAAACAGTGCCACAAATAAGTGGCTTGGGACAGGTAAGGGCAGCGCCCAAGGTGGTCTTTATAAGATCAAAAGAAAAAGAAAGTGATGAGGTCAAAAAGAAGTTAAAAGAGATAATAAGACCTAAAGATCATGAAATTAACGTAAGGAGACTTACGAAAATAAGAAATGGATTAAGGATAGAGGTAGAGGATGAGAAGAGTGTGGAAAAGCTTCTTACAAATGATACAATCAGAGAGGCAGGCATGGAGGCAGAAAAGCCAAGAAAGAAAAAGCCGGTTGTGATGATATACGATGTATCAGAAGAGCTAACAGATGCCGAGATAAAAATGAAATTTATAATAGAAATATGAAAGAAAATATGAGCAGAGAGGAATTCGATAGAGAGACAAGGATAAGTCATAAATATAAGCAGAAACAAAGAGGAGGAGAGCAGCTTGTAAATGTATTGGTTGAGACAAATCTTAGTATAAGAAATATACTGAGAAAAAAGGAGAGAATTTACATTGAATGGGGCTGCTGTCGAGTCAAAGACTATGTTGACATAGCTAGATGTTACAAGTGCCAAGGCTATGGACATGTGGCAAAATATTGCCGAAGGACGAACATCTGTGGACACTGCTCGAAAGAGCATGAAACAAAAAAGTGTCAAGCACAGAAAGACGAGGCTAAATGCATAAACTGCATTAGGGAAAAAAGGGAAGGAGGTTTCCATCCGGCAGGCTATAGAGAATGTCCTGTGTACAAGAAACAATTAAAAAGGTATGCTGATATGATCGGCTATGCAGAAAATTAAAATAGGAAGTTGGAATGGAGGAAGAGGGAAAATGAGTATGGACGCAATTAGACAAAAGTGTAAAGAGTTGGGTATAAAAATTTTATTGATACAGGAGCCATACATGCCGAAAGAAGCCAATATATTAAATTTTGGGGAAGGAAGAAGCTATATCGCAGAAGGGAATGGAAACATTGGGAGTGCGATAGTAATAATGGATGAAAAAATAAGTGTAATGTTAAATAAAAAGGAGTCGGATGGGGACTGTGTAAGTGTTGAAGTACAGATAGAAGGGAAAACAATGACAGTGGTAAGTCTGTATTGTAGACCAAAAGTGGACATAAGAGAGTCAATGAATAAGCTTGAAGTGATAGTGAGAAAAAGAAGAGGAAGAAGAGTGATGTGCGGTGCTGACCTAAACGCAAGATCTGTTTTGTGGAATAGTGCGAGCACGGATAGAAGAGGAAATATAGTGGAGGGGACATTAGAAGCACTGGAAATGGAAATTATTAATATCAAGAGTAATGTGAAGACATTTGAGGATACGAGAGGAAGGCAATCCAACATAGATGCCTTAATGATCACGAGTTCACTAAAAAGGGAAATAGGCAATGGGAAAATGGATATAGAGCTGTATAGTGATCATAGGATGTTAATAATGGAATGGACAATAAATAGTGCAAGAAATGGTGGAAATACTGATAACGATATAAGAGTGATTGGAAGATATAACATGGCAAAAACTGAGTGGAAAATTTTTAACAAAGAAATGCAAGACCTGGGAAGGCTTTTGGTTTATAATACAGACGACGATTTGGAGAATATGGTTGAACGACTGCAGGATGGAATAGAGAAGGTGTGTGAGGAAAGCATGCCGAGGATAAAGATGGGAGAAAAACAAGTTGGATGGTGGACAAAAGAAATAGCCGAGAAAAGACAAACAATGAGAAGGAAAATGAAAAGATGGTTAAGGACAAAGGATGATAACAGCAGAAGAATGTTTGTAAGAGCGAGGACGGAATATTTCTCAGAAATAAGAAATGAAAAGAGAAAGTGGTGGACCAGGGTTCTAGAGGAGGAAGGTGAAAAGGAACCATGGGGGAAAGCGTATAAGATTTTGAGAAATAAAAATAAAAAGGAAACAAGAATAGTAAGTTTGAAGAGAGATGATGGAAGCTTGACAGAAAGTATGAAGGAAACGGTAGGCATAATGATGCAGAAGCTAATACCAAAAGATGAGAAAGAAAAAGATACTGAAAGGCAAAAGGAATTAAGAGTAAAGATAGATAAGGAAAGCGAGGGTGCAAATATGGAAAGAGTGCTTGATATGACAATAGACAAGGCAATAAAAAGGATGAAAACAAGAAAGGCACCTGGACAAGATGGACTAAAGAGTGAGATAGTCAAGGCAGCAAGAGGAAGTCTAAATAGTGCACTAGCCAAAATTGTCAATAAAATGCTCCAGGAAGGAAGGTTTCCCAGCCTATGGAAAAAGGGAGTGATTAAGGTGTTTTTAAAGAGTGAGGATAAGGACGCGACGAATCCTAAGTCGTACAGACCTGTTACGCTGCTTCCAGTACTGGGAAAGATGGTGGAAAGGGTTCTAGTGGACGAACTGGAACGGGATTTAAGAAATAGAGAAGTCCTAAGCAAAGATCAATATGGATACCGAAAAGGTGTAGGAACAATTGACGCACTGATGGAAATGGGAAAAAGAATTAAGGCTACAAAGGAGAAATATTTAATGGGAATCTTCATGGATATTTCGGGGGCTTTTGACGGAGCATGGTGGCCAAAGATAATGGATAAACTCAGGGAGTTTGATGCTCCAAGAAACATCACAAATGTGATAAGGGATTACTTCAGAAATAGAAAGGTTACCCTAAAGATGGAAAATATTGAAGAAGAAAAGATTTTAGAGAGAGGATGTCCACAAGGGTCCGTCCTTGGACCCTTGTTATGGACAATTATTTATGATGGGTTTCTTAAACTCGAGACAGGAGAAGGAACGAGCAAAATAGGCTATGCGGATGATGGTTTAATTCTGGTGGAAGGGAAATCGAGAAAGGAGATAGAGAGGAGATGTGAAAGAGCTATGGAGGTGGTAGGTGATTGGATGGAAGACAATAAGTTGGAACTTTCAAAGGAGAAAACGGTATTAATGTTATTAAAAGGACGAATGAATGATGAAAGACAAGCAAGAGTATACATGAAAGGGGTTAAATTGAAGTGTGTACAAAAGGTTAAATACCTTGGAATATGGATTGAAAGAGGATTAAAATATAATAGCCATGTTAAATACTTGGCGGAGAAAATATTAAAAATAACTTATATGATAAAAAGAGTGACAAAGGCAAGTGGAGGAATGAGTGAGGCTCAAAAAATGGTGATTTATAAAAGTGTGATTGAGCCGATAATGATGTATGGATGTGAGCTATGGGGAGAGGACATTGAAAAGAAAGGAATGAGAAGAATAATAAAGAGTATGCAAAGAAAAGCGCTTCTGGGTGTGATAGGTGGATATTCCACTATATCACACGAAGCGGTGAGAGTTATTGCAGGAATAATACCAATGGATTTGCATATAAGGGAACGAGTGCAGGTATGGAAGGATGTGGAGGAAGGGAAAGATAAAGAGAAAAGCAAAGAAGAAAGAAGAGAGGAGACGATGGAGGAATGGCAAAAGAGATGGAGTGAAACGGAGAAAGGGAGAGAAACATACAAATATATGCCAGATGTTAGAGAAAGAAAGAAACAAGATTTT
>JACGTP010001422.1:0-10558 GCA_023678845.1 Mischocyttarus mexicanus | reverse complement strand
AAAAGACGCAAATTATATTCGAAGTCTTCGAACTACTCGTACCGTATTATCGAGTAATGCATGAAAGAAAGAAAAAATGAGAGAGAGAGAGAGAGAGAGAGAGAGAGAGAAACGAGGTGGGGCTCGAGTTGGATAGTTAACGACAAAGATGGCGACCAAAGTGGCAAGCCCATGCTAAGAAATCCCTTTTGTCGCTTATGTAAACGATATAAATACGATTCTCGTTTTCTCTTGCTCACCACCACCAATCAGTAATCTCTTAGGAAGAAAAAAAAATCAAAGAAATATAAGAAATGAAGTATGGAATAGTTTAATCGAAGGTTATAATCAATTTTTATAATATAAATATTTTTTCCTCATTTTAACAAACGTTTTATTTTAATAATTATATTTCAAATAAATTCATATAATTATATATAATTTAATATAATTTAATATTATTTATATATATATAAATAAAATATTTCGAATGATAGAATATTAAAGAAATTTGTATAATATATATTTCTTGTACATTTTATTCAATATTTTACCTTTTTTATATAAATTATAATTAAATTTCAAATAAATTCATATAATTGTATATAATTTAATATAATTTTAATTTGTGTGGTGTGTATATAAGAAGACAAATATATATATAAAAACGAAGTATAAATAAAATAAAATATTTTGAATGATAGAAGATTAAAGAAATTTGTATAATATATATTTATTGTACATTTTATTCAATATTTTACCTTTTTTATATAAATTATAATTTTAATTAGTGGTAGACGAGGGGTATGTTAAGAGTAAACCAAAAATGTAAGATAATTATAAGTGAAATAATGATAAGACATTGTAAAAAACTTTGTAAGTTGTGCAATAAAAACCTGATTATATATATATATATATAAATTATAATTTGATTAAAAATAAATTCATATAATTATATATAATTTAATATAATTATAATTCACATATATAGGAAGACAAAAATATATAAACGAAAGAAATTTGTATAATTTATTTCTTGTTCATTTTATCGAATATTTTATCTTTATCAAAAATTATAATTAAATACAGTATATGAATTAATATAATTATAATTTTTCTGTTAATAATTTTAAGTATCATTATTTTGTTAACTTAATATATTTATTTTTCTTTAATAAATAAAAAAAAAATAGAATAGTAAATTATTATCGTTACAATTAGTGTTTAATAATTTGATATGATCTAGTTCAATATTTCTCTTTTTTCTTTATTATATATATTTTTGGTTCTTGTTATAAATGTCGTCATCGTCAATGAATCAAAAGAAGAAAAAAATACAATTCTCCCCAAGTATAATTACCTTGAAGGAAGACTAATCGATTTAAACTAGTAATACACATATACTCGTTTCTAAGTGTTTTTTGTTCGATCCCAACTGACGTCACCATCGTAATAATAATAACAATAATAATCATCATCATCATCATCATCATCATCATCATCATCATTATAATCATGATCGTAGTCGTTTCAGCTTCGTCCTAACCAAAAACGTTCGACCAACCCGAATTTGGATCGATCTTCTACCCACTCGTATGAGAAAAACAAAATCATCTTGCTCTTTTTATATTTTTATTTTTATTTTTTTGCTTCCTAAGAATAATTTTTTGCAATCTTTACTATATGATTAGATACGTCATATTAAAAGTCGCATTGCGTGATTCGATTAACAGATCTCTCTCTCTCTCTCTTTCTCTTTTTCTCTTTTTATATATTTTTTTCTTCTTCTTCTTCTAGGTGGTTATTAAATGCAAAGGCAAAATGTGGTCGAGATCACTGAAGAAAATGGTGATTCGACGGAGACGCGATTTCCTGTACGCCGTTGGCGATTTTAAAGAAGCAAATGTATCATCGCGATGATCTCACCTTCGTCGTTTAAACGTTGGTATCATTATCATTATCAACTACTGCAACAACTTGACTATACATGAAGCTTGCTTACTTTGTTAATTGTTTTTTTTTTTTCATATAAATTACTTTCTTATACTTTCTTATACTTTATTTATAATACCGATAATAAGCTCAAAATAAATATTGTTAATTCAAAAATTACATTTTATCTTATAAAAAGAATATTATAATTTATAATAATTTTCATAATTACTATCACTTTCTCTACTCTCTTATACTGCATTTGGTTTATCATTTACTGCAACAGCTTAATTATTTATTAAGCTTATTTTTAAGAAGACACGACGAACCAATCATACGTCATACAATTAAGTTGACTTTGGCATACACAGCAGACACCAAATGCATCAATGAATATTCTCAATAGCAACTTAGATAATCCAGTTTGAAAATTATTAGGTGATGGAAATAATTCGTAGCGATTTTTTTTTTTTTTAAATTACATTATTGAAAATCTTTCCAGGAAGACGTTCAACGTTGATGTAAAATAACTGAGAAAGTGATTTAAGTCTTTGTCGGAATTATTAGATATGAACAAATTTATTATTATTATTATTATTATTATTTTTTCTTCTTTTTTATAGTCGAAGGATAACTTCTTTCTTTTTATAATCAACGACTTTATTAATAATCCACGAATAAATCAACAATATTATTTAATTACTATTCATTTCATTTTATGCAAGAATGTATTTATTTATTTATTTTCACAACCTAATATAATTATATTAGGTGTTGGAATTAATTCGTAGCGTTTTTTTTACAAAATAACGAAAAATTACATTATTGAAAATACTGCCCATCATTTGCCACTACTTTTTCCCATTTTTCAGGTAATTGTCGAATACCCCGTCGAAAAAAATGCCAATTTTGGCAATCCTCATAAGATGTTAATTCTTCCCCTGATAAACCATGAGCCATTGATCTAAACAGGTGGTAATCCGAAGGGACAATATCCGGAGAATACAGCGGGTAGGTTAAGACTTCCCATTTCAATGTTTCCAGGTATGTTTTCACTGGTTTCGCCATGTGAGGGTCGAGCATTGTCGTGCAGTAAAATAACTTTATCGTGCCTTTTGCTCCATTCTGGCCGTTTTGAAAAATAAGATGTGTTGTAAAAAAAAACACCTAATAACAGCTGATTTACGATAAATTCGTTTCTGGAGGTAAAAACAAAATACACTGTAATAATCACGCCATTTCTCATCAAACGTTACGAATTATTTCCAACACCTAATATATTTAAACCCTAAACGAAGGAGAGATGAATTAGATTGGTCTAGTCGGTTAATCGTATTTTCATTGTTTGACATATACCAGGTTTAATTCGAAGTGTCGAGTTTATAATATATTAAAAGAACATGGGTAAACTTAATGTATATATGCATCTGCATAAATGCATGTGCAGAAGAAGGAATGATGTTTCACGAACATTGCAATATTTATATCGGTCAGGGGGAGAAGTGGCAACACTAATTTTATTGGCCACGGTTGTGGCATTCTCGCTTTTAAAATGAGAGCAAAGCTGTCCCATGGAATTATTCATCCATTAGCTTGAATCCATTTATCTTAAAATGAGAAATTTTCTCTCTCTCTCTCTCTTTCTCTCTCTCTCCTTCTTAAATACTTAACATATATTTCAAAATAATGTTCATTTATAATAGAGAAAATATATTACAAGAAATTAGATGCTTTCACGTTAGTCTAAAATAAATTTTATCACTGTGATAATGTTTTATATGTAAATTATAATCAATTTAAAAAATCTAATTAATTAATTTCAATATTTCTATTGACCATAATTTATATGAATATTACTGTAATTAGCTTTCACGTTGTTCAGAATTGTATAATATATTTCAACAATTTATATATAATCATTTAAAGATTTCATATTATAGGATTTAAGTATATTATTATTTATTTCTAAATTTGTATCGATCAACTTATATTGAATATTAACTACTATTATTCAATTAACTTACGATAAACATAATCTTTACATTGAAATAAACTCATTTTCTCTAGGCTTTTGAAATATCCCAGTACCTGAGTCTTGAAAAACATTTCTTTAATAAGTTAAATTTCAAAAATAAAAATATGATTATGCCTGATCAGCTAAATGTCTATTTCAGACAATAGAATAATTTTGTTTCTTATATAACCTACTTAAATATTTAAAAAATAAGAACAATCTAGTAATGTACCCTTCGTCGTTTCGACTTATTGGGACTTTATTAATTTGTAAATCAACAGTTAGATATGATTTTATAGTATTTTCGTTACTGGGGGAAAAAAAATGTATGATGTCGATAGGAGAAAGAAAAATAAATGTTTAATTAATGATTTTGTTTTGTAAGTGTGTGTGTGTGTGTGTGTGTGTGTATGGTACATAGTTGAATAATGAGAAAAGTTTAAGCTAATTATCGAAACTGTATAAGCAACTAACCAATTAACTGGATTCTTTTATTGGGTAATCCAAACGACACCACGACGGTTTGTATGGTCCTATAAAATAGGATAAAAAAGCTTCTTTTCCGCAAGATTTGTCGCAACGTTTATTGCAAACATAGGAGTAGTATTACCACAACCATCGTCCAACTTAAAGCCTTTAATCAGAAGCCATTAAATGATCGCGACACGTGTCGACACCTTCTCGTAGATGCCAAAAGTGTGTCATCTTTTGGCTTATGAAAAGATGCCGCCGTATTCTCCCCCCTTTTCCTCCTTCTCCACTTCTTCTTCTTTCCCGATCCACAACGGCATTTCGAAATTCCTTCTGACGTATACCCACCACCCATTGCTCTCATTTTTCTGAGACCATTACGAATTTCCGTATTACGTTTTCTATCTGTCTAAACCCTCCACCCCCCACCTTGCCCCTTTCTCCTAGAAAATTCTTATATTTAAATCCCCTCGCGCATATAACGACGGGTATCTAAAAATGAAATGATATCGGAATGTCTGTATTTTCGGTTCATTTTAAACAAAAAGAAAAAAATTATATAAAATATTAAGAACAGATTTACAAAATTGTATCTCTTTGACTTAATTAACTTTAACAAATATTTTAGGAATGTTGCAAGGTACTTGAAAATAAACAAAATTCATAAAAAATTTACAGATTATGCAGATCTTAAGAAGAAAGGAAACAAAAAGAATATAAAATTGAAAATTACACAAATTTTACTAAAAAAAAAAAAAAAAGAAAATAATAAGATAAAATAGTAGGCAATTTTCATTATTCTGAATCTTTGACATGATTTATAACCAAGAACCAGAAAAATAAAATAATGTAAATTGAAAAATGACATTTATTTTACAAATTCTATAAGAAATAAAATCACAGCCAAATTTCAACACTCTTGTGTCTTCGAAGTTATTAATATTAATAATAATCATAATAAATTGTATAAAAATATACTTTGCAGACATTTTAAAGAGAATATTTATATAAGAAAAAAAAAAAAAAAGAAATAATATAAATTTGTAGATTATCCTTCCCTCGGAGACACCACGAAAGAAAATAAAACAAAATACAAGGATAAGATAGCAAATCTCCCGTTAATATAATTCACGAAAGCAATAAAATCTTACGCGGTGGTCTGTCGAGTTGGTAGAGGTCTCTCTAAAATCGACGATCGAGGTGGTACTAACGTTATCGCAATGAAAAAATCAGCTTTCTACTTTCTCACAAATCAAGTTTCGCAGTAGCAGAGAGACCCTGTGCTGTTTTGTTGCTTCGAGAGAGTCGTACAAGAGAGGAGAGTTGGAGAAAATATATCTGCGTTCTTGGTGCCTTAAATCCTATCTCTCCTCTCTCTCTCTCTCTCTTTCTCTCTTTTTCTCTTTCTATTTCTTTCTTTTCCTCTCTTGTAACAAAAGTTTCGCGATTACGATTGTAGTTGGTCTCGACGTTTATGCTTTTCACTACGTGGAAGAGGACTCTTAAAGGTCAACGTTCTTCGTTTGCCCCACTTTCTCGCAAGCAGTCTGACCTCTTCGTTTTCTTCTTCTTCTTCTTCTTCTTATTCTTCTTATTCTTATTTGTTATGATCATGATCATCATCATCATCATCATGATTATCATCATCATCATCATCATCATAATCCCTTCTATTTTATTCTTACTCTCAAAAGAATCTTTCTATGAAAAATACTTCAACGATCAACTCGATTTTCGTGTCGATTCATAAACCATAAAAGAAAATTTGAAAAGGTTTTTCTTGACCACTGGGATTTATTTACAAAGGTTCCTTTACGAGTCCCACCAACCGAGAAGGTATTGTGAATGCTTTTATATTCGATTTATTTACAAATCAGTACACGTTTCTTCGATTATGGATCATCGAGAGACACTTTAAACTGTAAATATGTAAACAAATATCGAAAGGAACGAGTTTATTTCGAAATACTATTAGGTGTTGGAATTAATTCGTAGCATTTGATGAGAAATGACGTGGTTATTACAGTATTTTGTTTTTACCTCCAGAAACGAATTTATCGTAAATCAGCTGTTATTAGGTGTTTTTTTTTACAACACATCTTATTTTTCAAAACGCCCGGAATGGAGCAAAAGGCACAATAAAGTTATTTTACTGCACGACAATGCTCGACCTCACGCGTGGCGAAACCAGTGAAAACATACCTGGAAACATTGAAATGGGAAGTCTTAACCCACCCGCTGTATTCTCCGGATATTGCCCCTTCGGATTACCACCTGTTTAGATCAATGGGACATGGTTTATCAGGGGAAAAATTAACATCTTATGAGGATTGTCAAATTGGCATTTTTTTCGACGGGGTATTCGACAGTTACCTGAAAAATGGGAAAAAGTAGTGGCAAGCGATGGGCAGTATTTTCAATAATGTAATTTTTCGTTATTTTGTAAAAAAAACGCTACGAATTAATTCCAACACCTAATATAATTACGTAATGAAGGGTTGCGAATTATGAAGAAAATAGGGAAGGGGAAGTTCTTGTCGAGATTCTCGAAAAAAATTCAAAATGGTGACCACAGCGATACCCACTCGAGGAGGAATCGAACCTAACCGTGTTGAATTTATTCTCGTATATGGCAAAATCAGAAAGTAGCTCTCGATGGTTGCCGCGACGCAGAGGCCAAACAAGGGAAAAGATCGAGAAGGCACGTTCTCGACTCTCGTTCGAGTTCAAATAACACACTGACACGTTCCAAACCCCCCTTCCATTCCTCTACCACCACCATCACCACCACCACCATACATCCACCCACCCATCGACATCTTCATCATACTCTTATCCCTTGTAATCGTCTTTCATTTCCAATATGTTTTCATGTTACCAACATTTTCAGGTCTTTGAGGACTTTTGAGTTAGCCTATGATTTTCCACGATCCCTTGAATAGATCGATAAACGATATTATCATCCCGTTAAATCTCTTTGTAATTGGTATTTCAAATAACCTTCGAACGAGTCACTTTCCAACAGGAGATCGAATAATGGAATGCAGAAGACCGTGATAACGTTATATGTTATCCTTTTAGAGTTTAATCCTAATACAATATGACCAAGGGTCCTTGACGAATGATTTGTATTGATTACTGCGTTAGATGTATTCTCTAAGGGAAAATATTAGGGTTGGTAAATAAGTGATTGCTGGTTTCCTCATTCACGTTCATTTGTTGTTTTGTCAATGTATTAAAAGTACCTAACTTACAATATTCTTATAATTAAAATCCACAATCACATAGTTGCCAATCTAATAGAATTTGTCAATCAATTATTGCAAATTAATTATAATAATTATTGTATTTTAATAATTTTATTCGACGAAAAGGAAGAAACAAAAAATAAAAATAATACATTTTTCTAAACGTGTAAAAATTTCAAATAACAAAATTACACATTGCATGTATTTTTAATTGAGGAAAAAGAAAATGTTTTGATAATTATTTCGAACTACTGGGAAAAGTAGATCATTAGATTAAAGATTATTATATTTGTATTTCTTTATTTACGTGAAGAGAAAAAAAAAAAAGAATGGAATGCAATGATTTTTTCAAGGTTGATAAGTAATAATCATTTATGGGTTTCGTTATGGAAAAGTGAATCGTTTTATGTATAAATGGCTACGACGATGGTTGGTTAGTTGGTTGGTTGGTTGGTTGCGTGCGTGCTTTCGTATGATAACTTCTTCGTTTTCACAGTCATACTCATTAGTAATCTTGGTACATCGTGATTGAAGTGAATGCGATCGTACCTTTAACGGGAAGAAATCACGCGTGCACGCGACTCGCTTACGCGCATGCAATGAGAATAGCTGGCCGGGGCTTTTCTTTTATCGAATAAAACGCATTTACCTTATTCTTCGTGCGAAGAATTTTACTTTTCTACTGAAATTATTTAACTAACAATTTGAATAATAAACATTTCAATATTTATCTATTAGTATTGTTTAAGAATTGTATTAAATATTAGGTGTTGGAATTAATTCGTAGCGTTTTTTATACAAAATAACGAAAAATTACATTATTGAAAATACTGCCGATTACTTGCCACTAGTTTTTCCCATTTTTCAGGTAACTGTCGAATACCCCGTCGAAAAAAATGCCAATTTTGGCAATCCTCATAAGATGTTAATTTTTCCCCTGATAAACCATGAGCCACTGATCGAAACAGCTGGTAATCCGAAGGGGCAATAATATCCGGAGAATACAGCGGGTAGGTTAAGACTTCCCATTTCAATGTTTCCAGGTATGTTTTCACTGGTTTCGCCACGTGAGGTCGAGCATTGTCGTGGAGTAAAATAACTTTATCGTGCCTTTTGCTCCATTCTGGCCGTTTTTCCTTCAATGCACGACCCAAACGCATCAATTGTAACCGGTAGCGATCCCCAGTGATGGTTTCTCATTGGGTTTTAACAATTCATAATAAACTACACCTTGTTGATCCCACCAAATACAAAGGAGGAGCTTAGATCCATGAATATTGCGTTTTGCCACTGATGATGGTGGTTGTCCGGGCTTAAACCATGATTTTCTACGCTTAGGATTGTCATAATGTATCCAGTTTTCATCACTAGTAACAATACGATGTAAAAAACTTGTTCTTTTGTGCCGTTCCCGCAAAAACACTTTATTTGGGATAAACCTCAACATATTGAAATAATAGTAACATGATGTTATTAACAATTAAAACATAATATTTGTCGTAAAAATAAAACCTTGTTAGAGCTGGTTTACGATAAATTTGTTTCTGAAGCTGAAAACAGAATATTTTAAAACTTATGTCATCTTTAGTATAACGCTACGAGTTAATTCCAACACCTAATATAAAATATTATTTTTATTAATATTATTATATATATTTTTGTTTCAATAATCTTTTCAAGTTGTTAAATACATGTATATTAAGTTTGACAAATTTTTAATAGAATATATAATTTACAAACAAATTAAAAAGAAATATATATGTTTTTCTAATTAAAATTCCAACGTATCTTATTGGTAAAGTTAAATCCATGCGATAGAAGAGGAGAACGCGAAGAACGCAGATGGTAAAACCGAAAGAAAGGCTTGCACAAAGTAGGTCGACGGAGGGATAGCTAGGATATAGAATTTCCTCGATGAATAATAGCCGCGTTAAAACGTGTAGCTGTTGCTCGTAAGCCGATACGGTAGCACGATTCTTTTCAAATGAAAAATCACTATACCGATGGATAATAATATACACACCCAAAGTCCAAAGCAGAAGATTATATTTAATCAAATCTATAAACTAATCATGTTTTTTTAAATATCATTATAAATTCATTAGAAATTCTTATCTTTTTTTTTATTGTTTTGCATTTTGAAATTCAATTTTAATATCCTGTCATTTGATTAGTCAATTATTTATCTAAAAAAAAAAAAAAATACTCTTTTATCGATTTACAATCAACAAATGTTTTAATAATTATTTATTTTACATTTTGATTCTAAAATTATTAAAATCATTTAAAATTTGATCATTTGATGAAGATTCAGATTTCAGATTCAAATTGAAGCGGTTTCTATGATCTGATTGGTCAAATTATTATCTAAGAACCAATCAATTAACTTAGAATTAATATTGTAATTATTTTCAATTTCTACGTGTGTTGTGTGTGTTTTTAGTGGGATGTGATGATCTGATTGGTTAATTAATTATTATTTGAATTTTAACGAATATTGTTATTCTGATTGGTTGAATTCATCGAGTTTCTCAAAATGATTGGTCAAGCCATTAACAGAATCAATTTGGACATCCTTATTGTAGCGATTACAATTAATTGTTTTATTTTTATGATTTTCGGACTTATTAAATGAGGATATTATTTCTCTAAGAAAGAAAGAAAAAACAGAAAGGTTGACAATGTCTTTGAGAATGAGAAAATTAACTAACGACTATAAAGGCAGAATGGAATTTCTTCAATGAATGATCTTGTGGCGGGCGAACGGGTGTGGCACAACCGCCTCTGAGATATGTCCTACATACATATGTGTACATACTTAAATACATATATACATTATAAATATCTACATAGAATATATTTACTTCTACATGTTAGTCAGTGTTTAAACTCACGAGAGAGAACATGCAACATA
>JACGTP010001421.1:0-10572 GCA_023678845.1 Mischocyttarus mexicanus | reverse complement strand
GGAAAGCAAACCTATTTTACATTTAAAAAAATTGTTCTTTCTTCTGATAGTTTTGATGCAAACCATGCATATTGTTTCATATTACAAAATATTTGCGCAGACAACTGATGTTGTATTAAGGAATGCATTTTTATTGCATCTTCACGAGATGAAATTTCTCGTTTATTCTCTAATAGGAAAGAACAATTTTGTAGTTTTTTAATGACAAGTTTTATTTGACGATAAAAGTATACGTCGCAAGGTTGGCAAATGGGTGTACATTTGGGAGGAATTACTTTTAATTTGGATGTTTCCACACCCTCATCGTTGATGAAAATTTCGTCATACATTGAGGGATTTGTTAGGCATTTCCACGAATCAACTATTAATAAAAATTTTTTTTCTTCGACGTAAGGACATAATACTTCTTTTCAAAATGTCTTGTATAGGTTTGTCGTAAGTTTGCCGAACTTTGAGCTCACGACGATAACATTTTTGCATACCTTTGCTAGCTTTTGTACGGTTTTTGTAACTCTACAGCCAAATATACCTTTGGGCTCTCTTAACACTATTCCTACCGACACTTCACGTATACCTATTCCTACCGCGGCCGGTCAAATGACCGGTCTTTCTCAACTTATATTTTTCAATATTGAATGCAGACCAATAGCCAGCTTACCAGTATAAAAATATATTTTCTTTTATTTAAGAGTACATAAACAACATTTTATTCTTTTTCGTCGCACTTTTTACAAATAGGCTTCTCAACTGTACATTTTCCGCATACGTACTTTTTACATTTTATACAGATTTTATTCGCCTTATTATCTTTATAATACCTTTTCTGACATGTTTTCCGTTCACGGGAACCTGTACTTGTACTTGCTATGGGTATTGGTTTATTTTCGTTGCCTATCTCTTGTTAATATTCGATGGCAAGTTCTTCTGCCAATTGAAATAGAAATTCCTGGCTTGTAATTTCTCCTCCCGTAGGAGGAGAAGCACCCACGCATTTACATACATAACACCCATGCATTTATCCCGGCTAAATCCAAGATATTAAAAAATACTTGCAAAGGCCATCTCCGTGATTTAGAGTTTACCGAACAATGTCTGGCCATTTGGTCAGTCACATCTACGCCAAATTTGGTGCTATTATACAACTGAATTGTCTCCGGTGTTCGGGTGTCATTTTCTTCAATTTGTACGGAATCGTGCATTGAACTGAGAATTAAAACTTTCTTTCTTTGTCTGGCTTTGTAAACTGTCAACATTCAATTATTTGAGCGATAGAGTTTAGTTGAGAAAAGTGCCATGTCGTCGTTTTTCAGTTTTGCCAGTCTTGGTAGTTCTTTTCTATTTGCTCTAATTGTCCCAACAATCGTAGTTTTTTTTGCCAAAAGTTTTGTTGCTAAAGATAGGCTTGTAAAATAGTTGTCCGTAGTTATATTTCTTCCAGATCCAACATACGGTTTTGCTAATTTCATAGTGACAAACTCTCCAAGAGGAACAAAGGGTGAAACTTACTGTAACGTATTATTAGTCTTGTTCACTATTTTGAAAATGACACTTACAACACGTAATACGATATAAAATATTATAAAATAATAATAATGATAAAAGACTGCCAAGTATGCTCTTTGTGACGTTCACGTTTCGATGCACTCTGTTCGTGTTGCAAGACTCTACTGATTTGAATTCGTGAGAAGACGTTTATACATTTCCTTCAGTTATAAGTTCTTTGTTCTCCGTCATAGTAGATAAGATTACGTGAGAAAATTTGGGAAAGTGGACCGTATCAGATCAATCAAGCAAATAAACCGATAGTCGAACGAGAACTGTAAAACACTTGGAAGTGCCGTAAACCATTTTCTGGAAGGCACTTATAGGATAAAATCATGCCACAACTACATTACCTTTCGTTTGTAACGAATTTATAGTTTTGACATTGAGTCTTAGAGAAAAACTATTTAAAAAATGTATAAATCGTACCACCGGCCAAATGACCGGTCGTGGTAGGTAAGGCAGACTACAAATTTTTCTCAGAGAATAAACAATAAAAAAATAAGTGAATATTGAAAAATGTATCATACATATATTTTAGGGAAAGTCATAAAGTTTAAAGGCGATTCGCTTACGTTAAATGTAGGAAATTTCAATTGAAAATTTAAAAACGGTCAATTGACCGGTCCCGGTAGGAATAGTGTTAAACAAAGGTATACATGAGGTAGTAATTTTCCTAACATTGTAATTGAGTATTAAGCTGTGTACAAATAGGTAACTTTATTCATATCGCGAATTTTGACGAATACACTTTCGGAATTTTTTGTTGCCAATGTTCCATTGTAAGTAGATTTATATTGGCACCCAATTTGGTCGGTATTTATTATTAAATCCGGATGAAACTACGGGATGATTGAAGAAGTGTTTAATTGAAACTGTTCTACTGCTCTTATTATCTCATCAATAGTTACAAAATCTTTTGCACTGACATATCGCGTTATTTTTCTTTGAGAGATTCCGTTTTTTTTTTTAAATCTTGCTACCTACCTATCTGATGCTGCAAATGTAAACATTTCTGATTGAAATTGACAAGCAGCACTTTCAGCCTATTCTTACAAATTTCTTGTCGTCACCTGCCCAATAAAATTAAATATGTATTACCGAATTTAATTCTTTTATTTATTTTTTAAAATGGTTTCATTACAAGGGTGTGATAATTAAAGTTATTTACTAGCTGATTATTATTTCAAGCTTCTATAAAACGATCGTATGTCCATGAATCAATAAAGTTGTACTTTTCAAAGGAAGTACCTCCCGACAGAATTGTTTCTTCCCACTTTTTTAAATGTATTTTTGATTTTAATTTTTTGCATCCTTTTCCTGCAGAGATTTTAAAGACCATTTAGGATGTTTCCGAGCAAGCAAAACTGCTTTTATTTTTGTTTCGAAAGGAATGACAGAAAACTTGTTTTTTTTTTCGCGGCGTATAGTCTTCGTCTCTGGAACTAGTTTCTTCTACTTCATGAAAAATATTTTTCTTCTCTGTTTCATCGCTATGTATAAGCTCTTCATCAGTAATCAAATTATAATTCATTAGCAGTTTGACTATTCGCCGATGAATTTTTTTTCCCATTTGTATCATGTCCGATGTTATTGTTCGTGGTGACTTTTTGTTCACTAGATCATCTTCAAGCAGAAGATTTATTGCTTATTCTATTGCACCTTTTAAGTATAATTTTGATGTATATTCATCTATTAACTTTGCATCGCTTGTAGAACTGGCAGACACTTCCATTTTTAAAATAAAAATTCATTACTACTTTTTCTTAAAATCACCAGTAAAGCACACTTTTCTTTTTTGAGTTTATATGTTTTTCTTTCGGTATTTTGTATAAGAATGGTAGGATTCTCGATTCTGTTAGGTATCCTATTTGGATATTTATCATTTTGTTTTATTATAAAAAATATCAGATATTTGAACAGCGAGATATGAATATTTATTTAGGCATTATAAAATTAAATGGATATCTACACTATTGTAAAGTGTACAAAGAAACCAACAATAAAAAAGTTTTTTTTTCTGTTTATTTAACAGTGTGATTTCAAAAAAAAAATGCCAGATAAAATCGAGGAAGAAGCCATAAAAAATGCGCAAGACTATCATTACAAGCATTTAAAATAAAAGTACCATCCGAAAACATGTATGGGGTCTAACATCTAAAAAATTATTAATTGTTGTAAATGTTATATATATAATAGCTTAGTTAAAACAGGGGTCAGGATAACTCAAATAAATGACCAAATTAGTTTCTGTAAAAAAAATAAGAGTTTTATC
This sequence comes from Mischocyttarus mexicanus, assembly GCA_023678845.1. NCBI lineage: Eukaryota > Metazoa > Arthropoda > Insecta > Hymenoptera > Vespidae > Mischocyttarus > Mischocyttarus mexicanus. The sequence continues at coordinate 6,755 of JACGTP010001421.1, read as the reverse complement.
AAACGAGTTAATCTTGCTATATACAATATTTAACAGATTTATTCGACCTGTAAAAAAAATAAGAGAAACGACAATTAAAGTCACTTATCCGTTGGCTCTTATCCGTGTTCTTCCTTATGACTTTTTCAACTATTCCTTTGTTCTCTTTATTCTTCTTACTACTTGTCAATTAGTTCATCCGTGTTCTTCCTTATGACTTTTTAAACTGTTCCTTTGATCTCTTTATTCTTCTTACTTCGTGGCAATTAGTTCATCACCTTGATGGTGACTCATTCCCCACCAGCGCTTCCAACGGGTGTGGTGGGTACGTGCGCGCATCTCATTATGCGCGCTCAATTAAAAGAGATTATTGTATACTAGTGGCCCCGGCATGCGTTGCATTGCCTTTTTTTTCGCTAGGAAGACAAACAAAATTTAGGCTACATAATTTCGAATTAGTGAGAATATTGCCTTTTTTCGCTATGAAGACAAACAAAATTTAGGCTACACACTTTCGAATTAGTGAGAATAAAGGTAAGAGCCTTGTGTTATTGTAATTGTAAAGGGGATCGTGGTTTTTTAATCGATATGTATCGTTCGTCTTGTCTATTTACTGCTAATTCGATTTCTTTGCTGCTTTCAATTTAAGACATGCGTTGCATTGCCTTTTTTTCGCTAGGAAGAAAAAACAAAATTTAGGCTACACACTTTCGAATTAGTGATAATGAAGATAGGAGCCATGTTTTAGGTAAGTACGAATAAGGTGTAGGCTATTATTTCATTTTTGGTAATAGGAATAAAAAGAGAATAAGGGGTGTTGTATTTGGCTAAATTTCTTCAGCATGGAGTCCTCTTCTAATTATTTATGAATTAAAGGGGGGGGGAGGTTAAATTTATAGGTCAAAAATTGTATAAAACACTCGATTGAGCCAAGTTATGTAAGTAGAGTAAGAAATATGTTAAGAGTTGTAAAATGGGACATAAAAGTAATTTATTAACAATACAATGTATACAATAGATTAAAATGATGTTTAACAAAAAAAAATAACCATACATATATGTCATATGTCAAATTTGATAAATCCATGCTTCTTCACTTGTCATATTAAACATTATTGCAAAAGAATTTCAATTTGAAATTTATCTATGTAATGCTTGTAAATATACAACATTTTTTGTTTTCCTATCTGGTGCAAGAACAAATAAATTTGATGGTTTTCCAACTCGTGAACACCCAACATACAGCTGCCCATGTGAGAAGCATGGATTTATCAAATTTAATCCACATACCTGCAATGATTGTCCCTGGGCTTTGTTAATGGTCATTGCAAAGGCTAATCGTATAGGAAACTGTAGGCGTTTGAATTCAAATGGAGTATCCGTAGGTATCATGGGAATGCGTGGTAGTAGTACATGTTCCCCTTGATGTTTTCCACTTAAAATGGTTGCCTCAATTATATTATTCATTAATGTTTTTACCAATAGCCTAGTCCCATTGCATAGTCGCGGTGGATTTATATTTCTTAGAAGTAAGATTGGAGAACCGATTTTCAAGCATAAAATATGAGGTGGCATTCCTGGTAGATCTAATGAATTTAAAAATTTTATTGGATAATTAACGGATTCATCACGATTGACAACAGTATCTATGGATTTGTATGTTACTTCTTCATCTGGTATTTTATTTTGAATTGTGCTGTTTATTAAATTCACATCAATGTTTTTGGCTGCCAATATAGCACGTTCACTTACCCATTGATTATTATTTTTATAATTCTCTAATAAATTTGGAAAAACTTTGTCAATCAAATCATTAGTGGATTTTACAATATGACAAAAGTTTTCTGGTAGTGTAATACAGTGTGTGGATTCGTCTATTTCCATTTTACCATTCCCAATATCTAACAATTGTTCAGCAAATCGTTCAGAAGATTCTTCTTGTTGTAATTGAACACGCATATTTGTCTTTAAAGATATTTTCTTCACATATCGCCAAAACACTGATGATTTGAGACATGCATTCAATCCATCTGCAGGTGTTGAACGTGGTATAACTGGTAGAGTTTTTCAAAAATCACCAGCTAGCAAAATGAGTGCACCACCAAAAAGCTACTCGTTTCCTCTCAAATCTCTTAATGTGCGATTTAGTGCTTCTAATGATTTCTTGTGCGCCATGGTGCATTCATCCCATATTATAAGCTTACATGATTTTAGTATTTTTCCCATACCAGAATATTTGCTAATATTACATATTGGATTTTCAATTACCTGGATATTTAATGGCAATTTCAATGCTGAATGTGCTGTTCGACCACCGTCCAAAAGAGTTGCTGCAATACCAGATGAAGCAATAGCAAGTGCAATATTATTTTGTGATCTTATAGTTGCCAGAATAATTGAAATAAGAAAAGTTTTGCCAGTGCCTCCAGGTGCATCTAAGAAATATAAACCACAACTCTTGTTAGATATGGCGTTCATAATTGTGTCATAGGCTGTTCGCTGTTCTAATACCAATTTCGGCAGATTAATTCTATCAAATGTGCGTAATTCGTCAACATCGAAGTGCGTTTCTCGTACTGTATCACGATCAAAAATGTCATTACCAGATCTACTTGGAGCAATCATTCCCAATTCTATCAATGATTTGTTGGCTATTGTCAAACATATATCCTCAATTAAAATCAATGCTTCATTGTATATATTTGATGTAAATTGAATGCTGGGATTAGCATTTATTCTACGCATGCGATGTAAAATGTCTTCACTCATATAGTCTTTATATTTTTTCCAAAGATCCTTTGGATTAGTCGGAAAACATGTAGTTATTATGATGGAAAATAGTGTACGTATCTGCTGTGGTTGAGCTGTATTAGAAGCATCAGCGAGTGAAATATCCCAATGAGCATCGTTTTCTAAAAGATTTAATTTATGGCAAGCCTCACGAAATGTAGCACACACATGGCCATTAACTGTTTTTAATTCTTGGAAACATGTTGGTCCACGAACATTGATTATTAATAATCTTAGATAAAAGCATTTTGCGTTATTTGGATGTACAGTGTACAGACGACCCAATGCATCTGTGGAATATAAATTTTGGTGTCCTTGTACTGCTTGTCCTTGTTTACGACGTTGAAATTTTCTTGTTGATGCATTCCACGTAAAATAAGTTGGTACTTCAGAGTACAGTAGTGTCTTTGCAAAGGTATCATTTGTACATAAATTGAAAAATGCAGTTAATGTTGTTGGCGGTAGTGACATTGCTTTTGCACGAACATTTTCTGTTGTAAAATACACACGCTGTCCATTTTCAAGATGAACTGCTAAATGAACAACTGTTGGATATCGCTCATGAATGGGAAATGATAAAATGCGCCATAAAGACTCATTGCTACTTATGTAGCGTCCCAGATGATATTGGGTGATTTCATCGTTAGATGCAGTTGTGTTTGCCATTCATTTTTATATATAGAGATTTGACGTTCGATTTTTCCCTAGCAAATTCTAATAAATACAAAAATGCTGTCAAAAAACTTTTGCTTATAATACGTTAATAAAAACAAATATTATTGACTTACAGCTGAGAAAAATAATTTAAAAGACATTTCAGTTAAACTCACAATTATGCCACCAAAGCGACGTAACATTGGTCAATCTACAATAGCCGCAAAAAAGAAAAGAAAAGAACGAGCTTCGGAGACAAGTGACCACAGACAAGCAAGAATGAAAGATTTCGAGTTTATAATGCTGTTGCTCGAGCATTAGAAACGAGTGAACAGAGGCAAGCAAGGCAAGAAAGGAATCGAGTTCACAATGCTCATGCTCGATCATTGGAAACGAGTAAACAGAGGCAAACAAGGCAGCAAACGAATCGAATTCACTATGCACAGATAAGGCAAACGATACATATTGATTTGAATTTATGTGCTTTTACTTACAATCCTCTTTACAATTACAGTCTTCATCCCAGTGTAATTATTAGAAAAATGGATAAAGAGTGTAGATATTGTGGTGCTCTAAAATTTACAAATGAAACACCAGGTATGTGCTGTGCTGGTGGAAAAGTAAAGTTACCAGAGCTACGTTCACCACCGGAACCATTATTAACTTTAGTATCAGGTGATACAAGTCAATCAAAACATTTCTTGAAAAATATACGCCGCGCACCAACACACACGCACGGAGGAAGATAAGCTGCCCCGCTCCACAGAGCCCGACGCGCGCACGGTTACCCCCACACACGGTCCCCAACGCGCTACTCCCACCTAGCCTTCCCTGAGCCCCCCAAGTTCGGCGCTGCTATGACGCAACACTGGCCCGATTCCCGGACAAATCTTATCGCTTGCAGGCACGAACCTGCAACTGCACACGGTGCTGACAAAGATGGCCGACTAGCTCGGTTGCCACGCTGCCTTTCCTCACGCGTAGTTACCTAGGCTTACCTAACCAAATCTACCCGCGTGATCCCTAGTCCCTTTGTTTCGCTTCGTCAACGGCTTCCGCCTACCACACTCTCACAACGCTGATAGTAGTGAACACAGATATCACTCCCTTTATCCTGCCTTCAAACACATGCAGCAATACACACACACATAGATATATATATAAGTCTCATGCAACAATTATCCTTACTACGTGAAATTCACCGATTTCAACCCTTTTTTACTCATTCCTCACCCGAGGCACCAAAATGTTGAGACATCCAACATTGAGATCTACGTACGGATAATATTTTAATTATGAAAATAAGGATGGGTTCTGGATGGAATGAGTAAAACAGGTGAACACAATGAAACACAGAATTTCGCGCTTTCCCACACTTGCTTCGGCGTAAAAACCCCTTCGAGATAAGGGGAAAAGCCCAAGCAAGCCCCAATCAATTAATGACTGACTTTATTAATATTTTTACAACAAGCCCTCAGTCGGGCGATACATAAATCGTATTTTCTCGGACGCTAATCGGAGTTGAATCTAAGTCGAATGGCCATTCAATACAAATACAATAACAGAGAGCTCTCTTACCGAATTCCGAAACAGTCGGATCGCCTGCACGTGATGTTGATATCGTCGCTCGCAACCGGCTGCTAGAAGCCGTCTCTCCTCTCTCTCTCTCGCACTCGTTGAGCCGGGCTGGTGCCGGGCGTTATTCCTCTCGATGAGCCGGACCTTTGCCGGGCGTTATTCCTCTCGTTGAGCCGGACCTTTGCCGGGCGCAATTCCTCTCTCACAAGACAACACGTGCTCACCCACGCTCGCTCTCACTAACCAACACGCGCTCACGCTCGCTCACTCACCAACCAACACGTGCTCACGCTCGCTCACTCACACTAATCAGACTCAAGATAATCGAACTCGCTCCAAGAACCTTCTTTCCTCACCCACGAGCGAACAACCGCCATTGAACAAATGCCATCTGACGATTACAAAATAATAATAAAAGCAGATAAAACACCTATTGGTCAGCATCGAAGACAATTCAACGCACCGACGATCGATGAAGTAGCAATTGTCATGGTTGGTAAAGAATTTAATTCTCGCGATATAATTCTTTATCGTAGAAATGGTGTCGTCCAGCGAGTATCAGAAACGCACCGTTCATATGATGTATTACAATATCCCATTCTATTTTGGCAAGGAGAGGATGGATATCATTTTAATATTTATATGAAAAATCCTACTACTAATGAGGAACTTAACAAAAAGATCAGTGCTATGAATTATTATGCATATCGAACGATAATTCGTAAGAATGCTGATAATCATATATTGAAATGTAGACAATTATTTCATCAATACATTGTTGACATGTACGCCAAGATAAAGAGTGAAAGACTCCTCTACATACGACTAAATCAAGTCAAATTGCGCTCTGAGGAGTACATCCATTTACGTGATGCTGTTGTAAATGATGGCAATCTCAATGAATTGGGAAAAATGGCCATTTTACCATCTACATTTGCAGGCAGCCCAAGACACATGCATGAATATGCACAAGATGCAATGACATATGTTCGTCAATATGGTCGTCCAGATTTTTTCATCACATTTACATGCAACCCAGCATGGGATGAAATAAAAGAGTTTTTTTTAACTGGACAATCACCATCAGATCGTCATGATATATCTGGACGTGTATTTAAACAAAAATTAAAATCTCTAATAGATTTTATTGTAAAACACCATGTTTTTGGAGAAACGCGCTGCTGGATGTATTCCATTGAATGGCAAAAAAGAGGTTTACCACATGCGCATATTTTAATATGGATGATGGAAAAGATAACACCAAACAAAATTGATGACATAATCTCTGCACAAATACCAGACATTCAAATTGATAAAGACTTGCACGATATAGTAACAAAAAATATGATTCATGGTCCATGTGGCTCACTAAATAATAATTCAACATGCATGTCAGATAGCAAGTGCACAAAGCGGTATCCTAGGGACTTACTTATTGAAACTATTACAGGGAATGATGGATATCCACTCTATAGACGACGATCTATCGAAAATAGTGCAAAATCCATTAAACTATAAGTATTCAATAATACTATTGATATTGATATTCGTTGGGTAGTACCATATTCTCCATTACTATTAAAAACGTATAAAGCACACATAAATGTTGAGTACTGTAATTCAGTGAAAGCTATAAAATATATTTGCAAATATGTGAGCAAAGGAAGCGATATGGCAGTGTTTGGAATGGCAAACACAACTGCATCGAACGATGAAATCACCCAATATCATCTGGGACGCTACATAAGTAGCAA
>JACGTP010001420.1:0-10579 GCA_023678845.1 Mischocyttarus mexicanus | reverse complement strand
AATCCGTAACGTGAAAGATTTTTATAGTCAAAATCGTGAAAGAAATTTTATCTTTAGTTTAGTATATTCAAATAAATTTATTATTTTACTATAAGGATAAGAGACATTAAATTAATAAGAATTTTAAATAAAGGAATTTTTTATATTTGAATTAAAATAAGAATGGATATTAAAAATTGATCAAACCCTATAAATTAGTTTCCTCATCCAAGCTAATAATTTTCTTATCTTATCATTTTAATAAACATTATCCTTTCCTTCCCCTACTTTACGTGAACCAAAAATTGCCGAAATAATCGTAAATATAATACATACATATATCGTGATAGAAAATCAGGTTTATCCATTTCAGAGATGATCCGATAACTGGATGAAATAACCGGAAGGCATTCGCGTATATTTCATCCCCTATTTTACTTTTTTTGTTATTCCTACAAGACTTACGTCTATCACGTTGATCGAAATACAGGAGAAAAGTTGTACGAAGGGGTAGGACGATGATGCATCACACCACCACCATCATCATTGTTGTCATCATCATTATTATTATCATCATCATTACCATCATCGTAGTTCGAATCGTCAAGGACGATTGATATTTCTGGACAGCTAATTTGCAGCTCTTTTATATCAACATCCCAACATGCTTGCATTACTTTGTGTTCTGGGTTTATATATACATATACATATATATATAGAATATTTCTATGGGTTGTACATACCAAGCAGGTATTGAACCCTACATCTAGCTACCACAAATGTCTACATATATATGTGAATATATATATATATATATATTTATTTGATGTTCGTTCGAATTATGCTCACGTTCGATCGTTCCAGAGAGTATGCTGAGCCCTCTTTTCTCTTCTCCTCTTCTCCTCATCCAACTTCTCCTCTTCCTCTTCGTTCTCTTCTCCTTCCAGTTTCTAGTCTCTCATTCCAGTACTTGTTCACGGTCTCTCTCGAGTGGTTCAGTAATATTGGCGACGTGTGCGTCACGAGTGCCGCAGTTTAAACACGTATGAATGGCGAGACAAGTTTGCACGCTACTCGTCCGTTTTCAACTAAAAACTCAAACTACTCTCAACGTAGACTTATTCCTTTTCCATTCTTTTCCTTTACTTTCCTTTCCTTTACTTTCCTTCCCTTCCCTTTTTTTTTTCCTTTTCCTTTCCCCTATTCTTTCTAGATTCTTTTTTTACTTCGTAAATAAGTACCTACTTCTTCTTACAAACCCTATGGAAAAATCGGTCTTCACTCGACTTGTTCTTACGTGCTTATTCCAGATCGATTGTTTCCTTCTTCTTCTTCTTCTTCTTCTTCTTCTTTTATGTCTTCGTTTTCTACCCCATTTTTTTTTTGTACACTTTGGAAAATGCATCTTCTTCTTGTTCTTCTTCTTCCTAGTCTTCGTTTTCGTCTTCTACCCTATTTTTTTTTTTATTTTATATCTGTACACTTTGCAAATACAACGTTCTCTATTTTCACTCCCCTTCGAATAAATCTTCTCTTTAATTCGACGTTACTATTTTCTTTTATCTTTTTTTCTTTTGTCCTTTTTTGTCTCGTATTTTTATTTCTTTCTTTACCCTTTTTTTTAGGGGGAGAGGGGGGGACAAAGAGAAAAAACAAGCGTGAATCTCGTATTTATTTTTTTTTTACCTCATTAACCTTCTACAAGTTTCATTAGTTTCATTAGTCTAATTAGCTTCATTTGTATGTTAAGCGTCGAGTAGTAGCCGCACCTGTGGATTGGACTACTGGGAGTTAAGTGTAAGTAGTAAGAAAACAATGAATGAATGAATGAATGAATGAATGAACGAACAAACGAACGAACTGGATAAAACGATTCCAATGTGAAAATTCATGAACAGCGAAGGAGAGAATGTACTTTGGGGAATATATTGTATTTCAAAAGTTTCCTTACCTCCCACTTGGCTTATTTTTCTTTCTACTTTTCTTCTATTTTTAAAATTTATTTTTTGTAATAGAAAATATATTTGGAAGATTACCTTCTCCCAACTCGTCATATTTTTCTGACTACATCTTTACTATTTTTTTATTTTTTTTAAATAGAAAATATATTTGAAAGAATACTTACTCAAAACTCGCCTTTATTTATCTTTCCACTTCTCATCTATTTTTTATTTATTTTTTTAAATGGAAAATATATTTCGAAGGTTATTACCCTCCCTGCTGCCCTCATTCGTCTTATTTTCCTGTCTACTTCTTTACTATTTTATTTTTATTTATTTTTGATAAATATAGGTCGATGTAAAAAAAACAAAAAACCAAAAAAAATAAAATGAAAGAGAGAGAGAGAGAGAGAGAGAGAGAGAGAGAAAGAGAGAGAGGAAGGGAAGAAAGAAAAGGCAAATAAAGTCACGGTAACGTGAATTTTGTCAGAAAAGAGCAGCAGCAGTAGCAGCACCGAGTGTTCGTCGGAATCATGCTGCGAGACGACGACGACGACTACTACTACTTTGAAAAATAAAAGTATAAAACTTAAGGTGTTCTTTTTTTTTGTATATTATTTTTCCACAGAGCTAACCATTTATTTCTTTCAAACTTCTTTAATACTGTGGTATTAAGGAGAAAACTGCGTTAGCCTTTTTTATGCCTGCGGGAAGAGTCACGAGCAGAAGAATGGGAAACGAGAAGGGTGGGAAGGGTGGAGAAGAGACGTAACGAGGAAGTAGGGAAACAAAAACAAATATAAACAAAAAAAAAATAAAGAAAACGGAGAGAGGGAGAGAAAGGCTTTTTTAACTCGTTGGTTGAAAATGCAAGAATTAAATGTGCACATTCGTACGCACACACAGAGACCGTGTTAGTATTTGGTAAAACGTTGTATAAATTTAAACGTGTAAATAACCGTTCATTTCTCCCAAGGATATAACTGTCCTAATTGCACCCGAAAATACACCAACACAAATACTAGTTCCTTAACCGGTTCGTTCATTAATCATCCTAAAACGATCGTATAAAAGCAATTAAATCGCGATTAAAACTAAAATCACTATAATATATTCGTCATAAATAAATGAAGAGTTTCATAATACTAATAAAAAGAAAAATATATTTGAGGAATGTAGGAGGAAGGAGGGGAGCATGATTAATTCGAACATTGTCTAACGATCTATAACCAGACAAGGTTAGTTTTATCTTTTCAACCTCATCATAATGACATTTTTGTTCGAATTAATCATCGTTAAGATTAACGTTCCCGATGGTCGTGGAAATGAGTTCATGTTTTACTCGAGGAAAAATTTAAAAAAAAAAAGAAGAAAAATAAATTCAAGCAGAGTTAGCATGACTCGTCCTCGCGTCGTCTTGATAGGTGGTGGTGGTTGGTGGTTGGTGGTGGTGGTAATGGTCATGGGTGGGGTAGTATGTGGGTAGAGTACGCTAACTCGAAAGGGGCTAAAGTTTTGTTACAGGGCTTACGAATAATTAACAATGACTCCTCGTAAATTACAATGAAAAAGTTTGTTGTACGCGACTGGTGGGAATACGAGCTTGGAAAAAAGACAGGTGGGAGGTAAAGGTGGTGAAAGGGAGGAAAATGGGACGAAAGTTTGGAAAAATTTCACGAACACGTAGATGCCATAATTCTCGAGCTTTTGGTTATCAATGAACATCGATGTGAAGGTTTTAATCTCTCTCTCTCTTTCTCTTTCTCTCATTCTCAGATGATGCGACTTATGCTTCGAATTGTCATTGAGATCCGGGACACTGGGACTCTACCGAGGATCGTAGCAATTAGACGAGAATCGTCTACCCGAAGCACGGTACCCGTGTTTGAAATTAATCCTTCGGGATAATAACGTGCCTTTCCTCCCTCCCTTCCTCACCCCACTTGGCCATTTAAGCTGGTCCATAACCGCAAAACGATAACTTCTACTTTGGTGTCCTCGTCCTAGTCCTCATTCTCATTCTCTTCCTTTTACTCTTTCTATTATTCTCCTAAAGAACCTACATCTTGAAAGAATATATATATATGTATATAACCTTTCTCTCTCGTTTTATCGGGAAAATATATTTTCCTCCCCCATAGAAGAGTATCCCCGATAGGGCTGCATTTTTCGTTTCAATCGTTCCATCGAACAAAAAATTCCCCAATGGGTTTTCTTTTAGATTTTCTTTAGTTTACGCAAAAGTAGATAAAGAGAGAGAGATGGAGAGGAAGCGTAGGAGGGAGGAAGGAAGGTTCTGAAGAGATATTTCGTGTAAACGCGAGAGGTTAAACACGGTAACAGGAACCTCGGAGGAAGGATTTACATTTTCACTTGGGTAGAAAAGCATTAGTCTAATCGACTAGGAAGACAATCGGATGGACGTTGTAGTTGTTGTTGGTTGTGTTAGTTGTTAGTATTAGAACACCTCGAGTATGGTTGCCATTGAATAAGGCAAGACACGTTAAGTGTTAACCGAGGGATCCTCAGGTCATCGCCACTGTAATACGTCCTGCAGTTGCGAATCTGCGATTTATGCGAACTTTACTCTCTCTGTCTCTCTGTCTCTCTCACACACATACACACACACACATGGATACACATTCTCCGAGTCTCTTACTCTCATCCTCCGAAACATTTCTGCTTGTCCGCACGACGGAAAGAGCTTGCGGCACCGAACAGTGGAAGCACGGGGGTGGGTTGGAAAAGGGGTTGGAAAGGAGGAAGGAGGGATGATGTGGGTAAGACCGTCGTCACGCTTACCACGTCCAGTAGAGAATTTCTGCAAACCCCATCAGCATACCCAGTTACATGAGCGTACGTAAACGTCCCAATTTACATACTGCATACTCTCTGATACACCACGTAGGAACGAACCTGCTAGTTTCGACATTGAATAATACTAATTAGGATTGTTCTTACTGTCACTATTTTTTTTTCTCTTCATCATTCTGTTTTATATATTTTTATTCATATTTTTATTTTTATTTTATCGCAATTGAACCTGTTAATAAAAAAATAAAATAAAATAAAATACAATTATAAGATATCAAAAGATAGTTGATTGATAGAATACCATCATAAAAGATTAACATTTAAAAATTTTATTAAGCCAGTTAAAGTACTCATATGAGGTATGGGTGAAGATGAGATGTTCAATATACATTAATTCATTATTTCTATAATTTTGAGAGACATAAGAGACGGGTGACAATATTAAAACAATTAATAAGACCTACTATCTACAATAATTTCTACTAATACTAAAACTACTACTATTATTATCTCTCTGAAAATAACGCAATTAAAAAATCATAAATCATTACTCCGTTTTATGTAACGTTGAATACGAGTTTAGGTAAAAAGGGGTTCGAGGGGAAAAAAAACGATGAAATTTGTTGACGTCGAGCCAACTTCCTCCGCGGGTATCAGTCTTTGCCTTACTCTGACTAACAAAAATTATTCGCACTCTCAGCGATATTCCGGATTAAACAAGAGCCCCGGTTTCCGGCTCGTCTAACAGTCAGAAAGAGAGAGAGAAAGAGAGAATGAGAGAAACTCGGTCAGGCACATGTGGGTTGCAGGGATTATCGATCCAGATCGATTACCCTTTTGCCGACAACTTTTGTTAGTTTTTGTTCTAGTGTCCCTCCCCTCTCTCTCTCTCTCTCTCTCTCTCTATTTCGTTAATCATATTATTTCGTCAATCATATTATATATATATGCGTGTTGAACGTAAAGCTTTCGTTAAAGCATCAAATGCACCGAACTCCGACGATGAATTTTTAAATTAATCGTAAATTATTCCAACTCCAGAACGGGGATCGTATTCTATGGTTGGATGATTTTGGCTACACCGATTCGAGTTAAACAGAGATAACCAAAGAGAGAGAGAGAGAGAGAACGAGAGAGTGAGTAGGGGGGAACTTGAAGCACAGCATCCGGCGAATCGAGGCATATTGAACTCTCTCAACCACTTTCCCACAACGAATTTCTGAAGCACCAAAAGCCCAGGACCACCTCATTCAGGATTTCCGTATGGAACACAACCCCCCTTGAATATCCCGAATCGAACGGCAACGATAACTTTTCCCTTTTCTCCCTACTACCATCACCGTAACAAATTCTTCCTGTACCGATTAGGATCTTCGTCAATTTTGCTTCTTTTTTTCTTCTTCTTCTTTTTATTTTTTTTTATTATGGATATACAATGTTTGACGCGTTAAATAAAAATACGACACGTTTGTTAAATGTTTGACGAATTTTTTTATGGTAATACTGTTAACAGACTTATATGATTTCTGGATATTACCAACCTTCAAACGTAACGTGTCAAAATTTTCTAATATTCTAACAATTAGTTTACAAGAGACACTTGCTTTAACGATCCATTTTTTGTAGCAACTTTCACCGGTTGCTGTTCGCTCATCGAACGAGTAAAAAGCTTCGCGTGTGTTTTGACATATTCTATTTTTTTCCACCTCGCGAAATATTCGACGGTATATTTGGTTTACGTTTTTTGTATTTTTTTAAAATTCCTTTTTTTTATATTTTTCATAGCCACGGATTTAACACGAAAAACACGCATATCGTTGGAGGGTTGGTAGTGGATGGAAGCTGGGAGGATATACACGAACATTTTTTCCCCAATTTCGTATGTAAAACATGAAGTTCCTTTAAACCGAACCCCCCCTCAATACACTAACAACACTCGAATGTACTACGCGATACGCTTTCGAAGTCTGAAAAATGATATTACGGTGGAATCTCCTTAGGGATTTCTACGCGACACGCTTTGCTTTTACTAGATTCTCTCTTTTTCTCTCTCTCTCTCTGTCTCTCTTTCTCCCCTCCCCCAACCTTACCTTTTCGAGTTCCTTCGTGGTTTTCTAAATAAATTACATTGTGTTAGGATAGGGGAATTTCACGTGACGCCTATACCAATTGCATTTTTCGAGATTTTTTGATGCAATACTTTACAGATTCATTCGATATATATCCTATTGCATAGAAAATGATCAAAGAAAGTATTATTACAAGAATTCTTTTAAGAAAAATACAAAAAGAATAGATGGGAGGGAAGTGGAAAGGTTGTGGATAGATAATAGTTTCTTATCTTTTTTACAACTATCGATTGCTATTTTCAATAACGTCCGATGTATCGTAAAAAGGGTTCAAAATGGAATCAGAAAAAAATATTTCTACGTGAGTTCGTATCGTTATGGCACTAACACTTGACTTACACCAACACCACCTACGAATACGTTCATAAATGTTCGAGTTAGGGGAAAGTGGGAGTGGCAGGAGAGTGGGAGAAGTGGAGTGAGTGGTGGAGAGAAATGGACAGGTAGAGTAGAAAGAGAGGGTGACAAAGGACAAGCCCTCGGCCCTCATAATTCAATCTCCGTATTGTTCCTGACCGAGTGTCACTCCCTCGACAGATGTCGTCCTTTGGTATTAAACCCCCTATACTCAGGACAATAGTGAGTCGACTTGCTATTGAAGAACATCAACTGGTTTACCAGACATCAGAGATAAAAGATTCAACCGAGTAAAGTCTAGAAAATCTAGACCAAGAAAATCATTTTTCTTCTTATTATTTTTCATTATTATTGAATATTTTTATGAATTAACTTCAACCAGTAAGGAAACTACAAATGTGTTCATTCCCCTCTCCATCACTGCCAAATATAATTTTGAACCTTCAGAAATAGTAAAGAATTTATTGTAAGCCTGCATATTATAAATTTTATATGCTTAGTGTGACGTGCTTGTCATTTCCCTTCGATGTCATTTTAAATGGAAATTCACTGTACATTAATCTACTTATTATCTTAATATTAGGTTATAAAATAAAAATCAATTATTAGAAATAGAAAATATCTGTTGAAAATTATCTAACTAGTAAGAAAATTAGATCATTGGTAGAATTTAGAAACGTAGTTATAATATATACGTATTAAATGTATTGAAAGAAAGATAGTTCAAAATATAGGTAAAAAAAATGAGGTAAGAAGTATCGGCAATGTTTACATATCCTCGGTAAATTCTAGGAAATTCGTTATATATGAAATACACATAAGAAAAACATTCCTTAATTACCAGCTTAGTTGACTCATTAGATTTGTTATTGACCTTCGTGTATGATCGGTATTCGTCGATTGTATTCGTAACTACTTTTCATAATAATCGTTAGTCTTCTTCGAGCATCGGAAGGTGAAACATCGATATTATTTAAATATGTGATTTATTTCGTGTCGCGTGTACGTGTATTCTTCCTATGAAAGTGAAGTGCATATGTGAGTGAGTGCGTATAGTGCATAGATGGATACCTGCAGTTATGGATATGGATATGCAGCATTGGATATAAGAATCAAAGGTACATCCAAAGTAAGCTGACCATAATTTTAAACCTTTTTAACATTTCACTGCGACGTGGGTAGGTTTAGTGTATAAATAAATCTATTTAAAGTTCCTTGTTTTTTATCTGACTCACTCACTCACTAACATAGTCACTCTTTTCTCTGTTTTACTAGTAATTAATGGAACCTTTTGAAAGAATCATTGTAAAATGATTATACTTATCATATAATCTGTTATAAAAATAATTATACGTTAATATAAATGACTTTTCTTATTATTTTCTTATTACATTATTTATATACATATATAAATTTTTTTTCATCTCTTTCTCTCTTTCCTTCTCTTAATTTCTATTTCGGTCTCTTGCTAAGTTACTTCCACACAAAAAAAATGTAGGAAGGGAGAGTGAGTGGATCTTTTAGGGGGTAAGGGGTAGGTGGTAGAAGGTAAGGGGTAGAAGTGAGGTACTATCTTAATCACGATAGCAGAATAGAAACGATCGATATTCTTCTCTGGTAAGGCTCGAACAATGATGCTTAAGCACCATTCACCGCATTGCGATGCATTGTTCGATCGATAAAGACAGTATTCTACATTGGTCCAACAGCTTCTGGTCTGGTCATGCAGAAACCAGGATTAATTCTCTTGTAAATAGCATTATGTTTTCCCATTTGCATGCAAGATGATAAGATACAAAATATTGGACACATTTATATATATAATAAATCTAGATAAAATTATCTTCTATGTGTATTATAATTTTTATTCTGTATTACGTCTTGTATTTTGTATTAATAGGTTTAATCTCGTGAAATAAATGAATAAATTACATAAAATAAAATAAAATATAATATAATATATTTTTTGTAGGAATAAAAAACAAAATAGGTGTAAAATAATTTAATATGAATACAATTAAGGAAACGTTCGTTTTAATTTGCTCGTTTCGATTATATTTTTTTTTTTGTTATTAAAAGGGATTTGTCCTGTAAAATATAAAATAAAATAAAATATTTTCTCTGTAGGAATTAAAAACAAAATAAAAAAAAGAACGTGTAAAAGGATTTTAATATAAATACAATTTAGGAAACATTTCGTTTGATTAATTCGAGTTGAAAGCTGTCGATATCGTGCTAATTCGATAATCGGAAACGATTTTCGGTAACACCTGCGTATATATGTATGTTTGTGTGTGTGTATGTATGTATGTATGTGTTACACCTTCCCGTCGATCGTTTTACAAGATCGAATGGTGAACATCCCTTTCTCACGTAACCGACACCATACCTTAATCGCAAGTTACAAGCATCCGATCGTAGACGGCAATTACTATGAGTAAGAGAGAGAATAAGAGAGATAGAGATAGTTTCTAGTAGAACTCTATCTATGTCTTGTTCACTTTAATGAAGAACACGAACAGTACGGAAACTCCAACGACGAACAACACACCTTTGAAGCTAACAAACCAATATGAACCTTTTTTCCAATTTTTCTATTTTCTTATTTTCAAACCTCTCGTCGTATTCCATTTTCTTGTTTAACTATAATACTTTGTTTCGAGGATCGTAGATGTATATAATACCATTAAAATCGATATTTTGTAAGTAGATACGCGTATTTCATAAAAATAAAAATAATTAAGTAATACAATTAAAAATCGATGAAATATATATATATATTTTTTTAATAATAATTCCAATTGTAAAACAACAGAGGACGACCTGAGTAAATTGAATTAAAAAAACGTACCACGTATAAAAGCCAAAACAAAATTTTATTTCATAAAAAAAGGAAAAAAAAGAATCTCATTAATTAGATTGTAGAAAATCGTTCATTGTGTGTGTGTGTATGTGTGTTTGGTACAGCAAAAATTGGAAAAATATTTTACCTCTCCAGGTATATGTAATTCAAGTATTTTTCTTTATTTTTTCTTTTTTTCTTTTTTTCTTTTTTACTCCCTGAGCGTTGCTCTTGTGTTTTTCTTCCTTTTTTTTTTTTATTTTTCTTTTCTCCTCGCTCGTGTTGTGACAAGTGCCGGAGAGAATTTTCACGCGTGGAGAAAAGAGGAAGAGGTGGGAAAACATCCAAGGAGGTGGATGAGGTAGTGGAAGAGGAAGGGAAGGAACGACCCTTAGGCTAATAACGCGAACAACAACTTGAATGCTTTCGAGCGAACGATTTCAAGCAAATCCCATGGGTAAACGTAATGAGCCAGAGTCTTCTTAAGGGTTGCTAATGATCCTCAATGCCCATCGTGT
>JACGTP010001419.1:0-10580 GCA_023678845.1 Mischocyttarus mexicanus | reverse complement strand
TTATTGCATTATTGCATTATTGCATTATTGTTCCTACAGGTGTCTTCGTAGAAAATACTTTCTCATTTGTACTTACTTTTCTATATTTTCCATTTTTATTTTCATCTTATTCCAACATACACATGCACACACCTACACATGCGTTAATACCGTGCTAGAAACTTAGAAAAACATTCTTAAATCATACCAAATAAATAAATTGTCGGGTATAATAGTGTTTTGAACTTTAGTTATCATTAAGAATAATAATTAATTGAACATATTAACATAGGATTATTTAATTAATCGTGGCAGGTATTAAAAGAGAGAGAGAAGATTCTTGGAATCTGGGGAGTAGCAAATGATACGTAGTTACGATCCATCGATGAGAATATTGTGTTAAAGGGAATAGTGAACGACGATAAAACTTCTCCGTACCTCCTGGTTCGATCGTGGTGAGCTTTTACATGGAACGGACGTGTACATGGTCCGTTACTAAAGACAGAAAAAGAGAATGAAAGAGAGAGAGAAAGATATAAGATCGGCTTTGTTATTTCCTGTAATTAAACGCGGTTAAGTCTTGCATTGCTTTTTAAGACATTGCTTTACGTTTACTTTCGTCTCTTTTACGATACCGCAAACAATTAGTCCGTTTAATTACACTTTCTTTTAAAGAGAAAGATAATTCATTACCAAAGTTATTGAATACGTTACACACTCGAAAGTTATATAAACTTGACATTGTCATTAAATTACAAGGAAGAAAGAGGAAGCTAGGATATTTTATTTTGCATACGATCGATAAAAAAGTGAATTATTATTCGAGGTCAATTTAAAGTAGCAAAAGTTAAGTTGGTTACAATGTGACACTGGTTCTGTCAGATTACCCAATACTTTATGTAATCCCTCATCATCCGATAAGGCCCATTGGTAAACCTTGGCATGGGACCGTTAGGTCAGATGATAAAAGTCTTTTGAATGATTAACTTCTATCGAAAATCATTCGACGTGGGCGTTAAGACGATTTTGGCGAGTATTCTTTTTATTTTTACATTCACATGATAAATAATAATAATAATAGTAATAATAAAAGTATTTTTTACTTTTGGTTAGTTCTCGTTAAGGGAATGGACATTAATGTTACTCCATGATCGAAAACGTCTGTGGATTATTGACGTTTGTTACAGAATTCGTGGAAAACGTTCCTTGGTTGGTTGGTTGGTTGGTTACCTCGTGTGTTCAGTAATTTAACGATTTCGCTCGTATTACATCGTAAGATGTAAACGGCCCCGAAGGAGTCTCCTTCTACCGATGAGCGTAGCCACACCCGCTGATTTTATTGACGTACGAGCAAGCAGGACGGTGATATGCAAGCACACGGAATATCTTTAACGTGTGTATGTGTGTATGATGTGTATGTGTGTATGATGTGTATGTGTGTTCGAACCGACTGAAATTGTTTTACCTTGCATAGCCGCGAAAAGATTTCACCTTTGGTTTATCGTAGCGGTGGATATACCTGCCTACGTAGTGGCACGTGCAACACGACTTCTTCCACCGTGCACCACCGGCACCTTGTTAAATAATGTTCAACTGCTTTCGGCCACGAATACTACGAGTATCTGACTCGTTTTCCAAACCTGGATATATTAAAATACCCTTTCTTTTACCAACGTCGGACCTGACCCGACACCGAACAGAACGACTTTCAATGTATTTGTTTTATTTTCTGGTTTTTTTTCTTGTTCTTTGGAGTGTTATGCTAAAAAACTGCGTTTGGATTTTTTAATATTAGTTTTTGTTTTAAAACTTTTAGCTTGTATATTCTAAAAAACTAAGTCAGTTTATTTGCAAAGAATGGAATCTCAATTAAATTGCATCTTGGAAAGGTGCATCATCGTTAATCGCATGACTATTGTATCGAAACGTTTGTCAAGTATCATAAGTCTCTATACTTCAAAAATCTAACTCATCTTATTAGCAAAGAACAGAATCTCAATTAAATTGCATCTCGGAAAAAGTGCATCATCGTTAATCGCATAATCTTTGTATCGATACTTAAACATTCCTTAAGTATCATAATTTTCTTTCTTCTCAACTTGTATCTCGCAATTATCATTGAAATTCTAACAACAGCTTACGATAATAATACTATCTTTAATATCAATTTTCAAGTAGCTGATTTCTACAAGGACTCTCGATCAATGAAACTAATTTATGTATTATAAGATATAAAAAACATACGTGTAATACAATAATCGTTATTACATGCATACGTAATTTATTATACTTTGTATTCAACTTGATTACCTATACTAATACAATACATAAGTAGAAAAGTAGCAGAGAATCTCGAAACGTTGTTTATTAAATCATCCGTCAAGGAAAACGTGTAATTCGCTTTAACTGTGGATATAAAAAAAAAAATGCTTATACGCTCGGGTGGCCAAGTAAAAGCAACTTAATAATACGTGAGAGAGGATTGGAAAGAGAGAAAGAGAGAAAGAGAAAGAAAAAAAAAGAGTAAGAAAGAAAGAGTGAGTGAGAGAATGAGAAGGACGCGTTAAGTTTATATTCCTTTGAAATGATCGAAGTGCGAGTAGAGAGATACATTTCTTCGATAGAAACGGATACATATTTCTGGATACAATCGAGCATGACATACATATATACATATATACATATATAAATGTTATATACATACAAAACATATATGCTAGTAGTCGTCTGGGGGACGAAACGCTTCGTTGAGTCTCCTCCCTCTTTTCCAGCCCAGTTGATAGTCCGGTAATCTGTCCTATGCTAAATGATCATTGAAATAAAGATCATGCTCGAGTACAAATATCGCGTCGGTGTATTAATAGTTACCTGTGATTACCATTTCCCCCATTACTGTACAACGTCATTATGCTGAACAGTACAAGAGAGCAAGATATTCTCGTCGAGACATGCCGGTACTATATCAATCCACAGTAATATCGGCTGGCCCCGTTGCTTGTGTTTGCTTGCTTACTTGCTTGCTTACTTGCTTGCAACAGGTTGAAGCACCTTATCGCTAATATCTCTGAGGAGAGCGTGCACGCGCGTCTTACATGCTTCCATCGACGATATCTCTCCCTTTTACCTTCCCAGTAGAATTACTAAATTACTGAACAGTTCTCTCTCTCTTTCTCTCCATCCCTATCTTCATCTTTTATTTTATTTTATTTCGAGATTTTATTAGGCAGAATGAAATTAAGAGAGTCACCTTCTTGCAATGGTAGATTTTTGTTACCATTTTAGGAATTTCTTTTTTTGATCACCAATTAAAAGAGAACTCTTTGTATTTGTCTGTTTGAGAGAGAAATCACATACCAAGTATATTTTTTAGACAAATTATACAAATACCTATTACTGATCATGTTTTTAGAACAAATCTTAGGAATAAAATATACACGAATTAATCTCTTAGTTAGTTGTGTAAAAATAGATAAAAAAAAGAAATTGTAAGAAAGGCTTGAAAAGATGCGAAGGAGGACAATAAAAAAGCAACCCGATGGTTGAGTTGTGCGGGGGTGGGTGAAGGGGAGGAAGGGAGGGAGGGAGGGGCCCTAAGCGTTACGAGTCAACTCCGACAGGGAGCGCTGATCGAGCGAGATCGGGAGGCGGTATCGTAAATCATGTAACCCAATTCAATAAAGCACGGTGCCCTTTCCCTCTAACCGGTGCCAGCAGGTACAACCTGAAGAAATCCCGAATGTGTCCATAACTCAGCGGGTTCTCAGTCGGTCCTCTTACTCTGCTTCCTCCACGTTCCTCTCTTCCTTTCTTTCTTTCTTTCTTTCTTTCTCTTGCTTTCTCGCGAGATCGTACATATAAAAAAAAAGAACCTGTACCCGTGGCCCTTTTTAGCCCTTCTTTATTTTTTTCCTTTCTCTTTCTCTCTCTCTCTCTCTCTGTGGTTGTTTTTTTCCTGCTCAGCGATCTCTTTTCGTTCACCTTTTTCAAACGGCGTGTACATAGCATTCAACGACTACGAGGATGAGGATGAGAGGACAACAACGACGACCTACGTTTTCTTCGTTGATCGTTCCCTCGTTCACGAGAGTTGTCGGATTTGTAGAACAATATTATCGAAGGTACGTGAGTTTGGTTCGCAGCTTGATTCGGTGCGTGTTGCCATGGTGCGAATTGTAAATTCCACGCACCTCCACGTTTTATCTCTTTCTTTCTTTCTTTCTTTTTTTTTCTCTGGGTATCCTTTTTTTTTATATTTTTTTTCAAGTCTCAGAAAGTCTTGTGAGATATCGGAAGATATAGCTTAAATCGTATCCAAGAGATCGAAGAAACGATATTTTCCGTTCGACGTAACGTCTCCTCGTGGGCCGGGATCAAAGTTCGACTTGAGTCTTTAATAAGGCATTGTTGGGGCTACGTAGTTTTTTTTATCGATCGATCGGTTAAAAGCGTCGGCACTCTTCGGGGACTCGCATTATTGTTGGGAAAAGAAATCTCTTCTGGTACTTGGATAAGAGAAAGACGAATAAAACGTTGAGAAAACACGGACCGTTGCTTTATTTAAATATATGTATACATATACATAATACATATACATATACATATACATATATATTTATATACGAGGAAAGATAAACGTTGTTGTATTAGGTGTACAAATAAGTTATCGCCGTTCAACAAAGTATGACTTTATGATTATACTATGGTTAAAATTGTCTCATGTACATAGGAGTGTAAGTTGAAGTTTGCCGGTTTTACAGTAGGATGTCGCTAGCAGGATGTAGGCATTTCTATGATTTGTTATATACACCATTGTTTTCTATTGACATTGACCTCCAAAAACACCTAAGTCTCATTCTGTCAAAATAATAGCATCATAGTCGTTTATATCAATGAATATGTCAAGTTTCGTTCCAAATAAAGAGCATTTGCGGAATTCGTTGCTTTTCTTATTTCATCAAAAGAAAAAAGCAACTGAAGCACATTGTTTGCTAGTAGAAACTTATGGTGAACATGCTCCAGTGATTAGAACATGTGAGACATGGTTTCGTCAATTTAAAAGTGGAGATTTCGATTTGAAAGACAATGCTCTGTGTTTGGTGGGACCACGATGGTGTGGTGTACCACGAATTATTAAAACCTGGTGAAACGGTAAATACGGATCGCTATCGACAACAAATGATCAATTTGAATCATGCGTTGATCGAAAAACGACTGGAATGGGCCCGAAGACATGGCAAAGTTATTTTGCAACATGACAACGCGCCGTCTCATACCGCTAGATCCGTGAAAACACATTAAAAACACTTAATTGGGAAATATTATCGCACCCGCTGTACTCTCCAGACCTCGCCCCGTCCGACTTCCACCTTTTTGCATCGATGGAGCACTCACTTGCAGAGCAGCACTTCGTCAATTTTAAAGAAGTTGAAAAATGGCTCGTCGAATGGTTTTCCTCGAAAGAGAAAAAGTTTTTTTGGAATGGTATCCATAATTTGCCTGAAAGATGGACGAAATGTGTAGAATCAAATGGTCAATACTTTGAATAAAAATATTTTGAGATTCCCCTAAAAATTATGTGTTTTTTTTAACGAAAAAAACCGTCGAACTTCAACGTACACTCCTGGTAAAACGTCATATCGTAGGGTTTGACATCTCTCGACAACATAATTTTGGTATATTAGTAATTTTGCATCGATAACATATTTTTTTTCATTCGAAAATGTCGAGTTTTGAGCCGAATAAGCATCATTTGCGGGAACTTTTGATTAAATTATTTTATTTAAAGCATCTGATGAGCATCGATTGTTTGTGGAAGCATATTTCGAGGCTTTTTTAAGTTATAGAAGTTTTCATGAATGGTTTGTATAGTTCAAGAACAGAGACTGTGACGTTGAAGACAAAATACGTAAGGGAAGGCTGAAAATGTACGAATACGCGGAATTGGAAACATTATTGGTTGAAAATTCGTACCAAACGCAAAAAAAAAATTTGCACATATATTCGGAGTAACTCAGCAAGCAATTTTACATCATTTAAAATCATCAAATGAAATTTATTTGTACACCTAATAGGAATATTTGTAAATAAGTAAAGTAACCGAGTAAAAAGACTTTGATCTTTGTTTTTGAACAATTAAAATTTGTCTTATCTCTTTCCTCGTAGTTTGCAAGAAATAAGAATGAAAGTTTGAAAGAATAGGATTCAAATGGGATGGAAACTCTCCCGAAATTTCTCTTCTACCAGTTGTGGCCTTTAAATCGAGTCAGTTAAATCAGATTTACGAGATGTAAACGCACGCGTGCACGTTCCTAGCAACCTCGTGTATATGTGTGTCTGTATTTTGTGTGTGTGTCACGTTTTACACGTTCCTGGAACGTTACCAACTTTACGAGTTACACGATAATAGAGAAAGAAAAGGTTCAAGCGTGGTTGTTTCTGATCGAGAACTTTCAAGTGATTCGAGAATGAAAGAAAAAGAAAAAGAAAGAAGAAGACTTCCACGTCTTTCGTACGCGTGGAAACGGGACGTCCTGGTTGTATCAACCTGACAGCAGGAGTCTACTCTCTTGGATTTAAATCATTGAGTAACAACGTGGATATCTACACGACGGTGACGATCTTAAAAGACCTTACGACTCTCATCTCAACATCGATCAATCGTTGAGAAGCAAGTTACACGAGCTTTATGAAAGATACTTGTTTAGAAAGAAATCATTCATTCTCTTACTCTCTCACTCTCTGTTTTTCTATTACCTGAAAAATATTCTTGGAAGGAAATTTCACTTGAAATCCATGTTGATACGAATGTTAACTGTAAATCTATCAATATTTTATTCATATTTGTAAGATAGGATCACATCATAGAAACTAATAGGTTAGATGATTAATTCATTTTGGTGAAGCGATGAAATTGTTTGAAGGAAAGACATTAAATGTTAATCTTTTCGGTAGGAGGTGTTTCTCTGAAAATGCAGGCATAGTAAGTGGTCAGTCGTATTTTGTAAGAAGATTTTCTTAAGCGTTGAATAAAAAGACAGACAGGTAGAGACAAACTCAGAAAGAGAGAGAGAGAGAGAGAGAGAGGAAAGAAGGGAGAGTAGAGGTTCTTAAAGATGCGACTATGGTGATCATGATCGGCGCCAATAAATAAACAGCGGGAAGGAAGGTAGGCGGGCAATTAAGAAAGACATCAGGCGACTAATGAGGTTACGCCGCGACGAGCTTCTCTTCCTCGGGTACCATCTCTAACATAGAGTAAAACAGAAACAGAGAGAGAGAGAGAAGAGATAAGAAGAAGAAGAAGAAGAAGAAGGAGGCGAGAGAATCAAGTTGGTCACGCGTAGAAGCGAGTAGTAAACTGTTCAGTTGCTCGAATCTCGATACCGTGCAAGCGCAATATCGAGAACCAGTGATCCCTAGGAAGGTGCTGGAAGAAGAAGAAGAATAAGAAGAAGTAAAAAGAAGAAGAGTAGGATAGAGTAATGGAAGGGAAAAGGATGCAAGTGTAGTATGGAGTATAGAAACGGACAGATTCGAGCGTTGGTGAGCTGTAGGAGGACCGTTGCCACGAGGCAGAAGACAATGCAGCATAAATCACGAACGGCAGCGGGACGCCAGTCGGCGTGCCGATCGTTCGATACACCCCGATACAGGCTCGTCCAACTAATTGCCCTGTTGTGTCTATCGAAAGGGTGGGGTGGAGGGAAGGGAGGAGAAGCTCAGAAATCGCGCTCTGATTGCCACGAGAATTGAGGAAGGAGAAGGAAGTCGTGTGCCTCTGTGAAGATACCTTTGCTAGATTTCTACCTACGATGATCGAGGTACAGCTAAGGGGAACTGAACTGCCGGATCGATCTTAAAGGCATAACTAGATTGAGTTCTATCTGTATTTCAACCAACAGAGAGAAACTGAGAGAGAGATGGAGATCTTTGAAGCGAGATATGTGTTTAATGGAGGGATGCTGGATTTAAGAGTCTTCAGACTAGTTCATATTACTTGGTTTAAAGTACAACTGGATTGGTGTATCTTAAACGACAATTTGTTCTATTCCTTTTTTCTTAACACTAAATCTATCGATGTTTTATGTATTCATATTGTGACTACTTAAACAAGAAAGTACCAAATGTATCTTAACCTTTCACACTATTTGCATTTCGGGACTTTAGTTAGCAGCTAGACGAGTGCAATTTTGCTATGAAAATGCATCATTTACGGATAGTGATATACAGTAAAACTTGTTTTTAAGTGGTATTGAATTGTAATTGTATTGGTACAGTTGTAATGTTTTGTTTTACACATGTACACTGTAAGGAGTGTGTCGCATTTAGGCATACATTTGTTAACAATATTATTAACGCATAAAAACAGGTCTTACTGTATTCTACAATAGTATAGTTTTAAAAGCAAATAAGGTATTGTAGGACCAGGTACCTCTATGCCATTATAACATCAAACTTACTGATCACTGAATTAACCCTGGATAATTCAGTGGATTAAAACATTCACCCTGCAAACGAAAAACACATGGTTCGATGACATCTTCTGTCATTTCAATAGAAAACTTTACACAAAAAATACATATCCTCTGAAATTGATGCTAAGATAAGTTGATTAATCTTCAAAGGAGACTGACGTCTGACTAATGTGCTAGAACTGAACGCAAAAGGGTTAATGAAGAAAGTAAATTAAATGCATCTGAACAAAATTTGACGACTCATTGACATATTTAAGTACATATCCAAGTATTAAACTTTAAGAAGCTCGAGTTCAATCCACATAGTAGTAGTAGTAGTAGTAGTAGTTGGAGAAGCTTGAAAGGTGCGCGCGATCAAAAGCATTTCCGGGTAGAAGGATCCACCGGCGTGGTTAGCACGATGCCCCAAAGCGGCTTGACCTCGACAAGGAGAGGAGAGCTCTGATCCTAGCCAAGAAACCGTCGTCCCTCTAATCTCGCTCAATTCTGTCTGTGTATGTTCATATTCTTGTATATGTGTGTTTATGTGTGTGTTTACGTGCGGGCTTCCTCTGCCGACGACGTTGCTCAGCCGACGAGAAAGAGAAACAAGAAGACAGAGAAAGGAGCATCTAGATCGCAAAGTAACGTCGTTCTTCTTCTCCTTGTTTCTCATTCGAACAAGGAGGACTCGAAAAATGGCCTCGGGTCGGTTTCCGGGTCACGCGTTCGTCGGGACGTTCTCGAGTATCAGGTGTCATTACCATTGGCTCTCTACTCTGGTCTTTCTCTTTTTGTTTCTCTCTTTCTGTCCATGTCTCGGGGATGTTGCTTGCCGGATCGTTGTGAAAACGACGACGAGTACCGTACGACGTGTTTCGACGTGGAGGAGCAGAAAGAGGAAGAAAAGGATGCCCCGGCCACTGGGGCAACCGAGTTGCGAGAACTTAGTAGATGTAGAGCGAGTTTGTTTCTTTTTCCCTGTCACGCCCTTTCGTGGCCTGCCTGGCAACCTTCCTTCCCTTTCTCCCATCCACCCACTCCTCGTGTTTCTTTCGGATCGCATCGGAAAGTTTAACGACGCATACGGTATGTCCTTCTTTACAGTGATGATCCTTGGCCCAAGACAACAGTTGAATCCTTTATTTTCTTGATGGTTTATCCAAGATATTATTTCTCTCGTTAGGTTAGTCAAATATTAAGTAACGATCCTTCTTGTCAAAACATAAATGCTTGTTCATGTCATCGTTAGGATTCGTTCATTCGATTAGATTGGAATTTTGATGATTATGGTAATAGTAACTGGTTTTGTCAACACGTTTGGAATACAACCGATACGATAAGAAGCAATAGCTCTTGTCACTTAGCGTTTCAAGAATTTACCGGCATGAGAACAATGATCGTCAAAGTTATGACGGAGAAGTCAGAACCTAAGTGGAATCGAGGAGGTTAAATCCAATGTCCATGATCGTTGTCCGATGACCGATCACCAGGGGGTCACACGTCATTTTCCATCGAGAGATCGAAGAGATGTCATTGGTGGTAGAGGGCTCCGTTATTCTTGAATGACCCGAGAACAACTCCTTTCCTCTTTGCGGATCAAAGCAACCAACCAACCAACCAGCCACCACCTGCAGAAAACGTATATATCCACCGACGAATCTCGTCTCTTAACCTTTTCCGATCCGATTTCGCTCATCACGATTCGCTCCCACAACAACAACGGTTATTGCTGCTCCTCCTAGAACGACGACGTAATTCTAGGTACTACGATTTAAAGCTGAACATGTTATCGGGCTCTTTCAAACGCTGTTTTTATACGTAGATAGGATATTTATCTTTTGGGTGCAATTTTTTATTAAGAGTATTTTTATTTTTATTATTGTAAGGTTTTTATATTTAAAAGTTATGTTGACTTTAGAGAAAATGGTATTTAACACACATTACAGTTAACCCTTTTGGTACGAGCATATATTTGGCATCCAGTAATTCTGTGTATATAAATTTATATTATTATTCGAATTTGTTTTTTTTATAAAGAGTATTTTTATTTTTATTATTGTAAGGTTTTTATATTAAAAAATAATGCTGACTTTAGAGAATACGGTATTTAACACACATTACAGTTAACCCTTTTGGTACGAGCAT
>JACGTP010001418.1:0-10600 GCA_023678845.1 Mischocyttarus mexicanus | reverse complement strand
TTTAAGAAGTATCTAAAATAGAAGCTTAGGGTTTTTTATTTCATTAGTAGTAATTTCTTAACAAGGCGCAAAAAATTTTGTGGTTTTTGAGGGTATTTCTCTAGAATCAAAAATTTTCAAATCGAGAATTTTGCCAACAGTGAAATAAAAGATTCGAAACTGTTGAATTTTTCGTCGTGTGCAACAATCTTACAAGGAGAGCCCCTACACGGCCCCCCTCAGAATTTCTTAAAACTTCACATACGCTTAGATGTCGATTAGTACTATCTACTTCACCCTATAAGTAAGGGCAGATGGCCAGCCCTTTCCGAGATATTGTCCGTTGAAATTTTAGTGATTAGTCTAACATGCATATATACCTTTCAATTACACGATTTTACATAAGGCGCTGTTAGCCTAGCGCTAATGGCGTAGGTTCGTCACCGCTGTGTCGCAGGTTCAAAGCTTGCTCGTTATAATTTATTTTTTTTTTATTTTTTATGTAATGTATGATTTATTTATTTTTATATTTTTGGCAACCTTTTAAAAGTTCATTATGTTATTTGAATGCAAAATAAAAAAGAAAATACGGTGATTTTATATTATAAAACCAATCATATTTCTTTTATTTGTTAACATTCTTAATTTATTTGAAAAATTTAAATTATTTATTCCGCAAGTAATATAATTTTTAATTTTAAATTAAATAACACAAAAAAATAATGCGCTTTCTTACCTCCAACTCTTGTCGATTATTGAAGTACAGTTTTAAACAAAAATAAAATCGATTGATCGAAAACATAAAAAATGAAAATAAAATGCATTATTTTTTTGTGTTATTTAATTTAAATTTATAAATTATATTACTTGCTTAATAAATAATTTGTATTTTTTCAATAAATTAAGAATGTTAACAAATAAAAGAAATATGATTTGTTTTATAATATCAAATTACCCTATTTTCTTTTTTATTTTGCATTCAAATAACATAATAAACTTTTAAAAGGTTGCCAAAAATATAAAAATAAATAAATCATACATTACATAAAAAATTAAAAAAAAATAAATTATAACGAGCAAGCTTTGAACCTGCGACACAACGGTTACGAACATACGCCCTTACAGCTAGGCTAACACCGGCTTATGTGAAATTGTTTAATTAATAGGTATATATGCATGTTAGACTATTCACTAAAATTGCAACGGTCAATATCTCGGAAAGGGTTGGCCATCTGCCCTTACTTATAGGGTGAAGTAGATAGTACTAATCGACATCTAAGCGTATGTGAAGTTTCAAGAAATTCTGAGGGGGGCCGTGTTGGGGCTCTCCTTGTTAGTACCAGATCGTTAAACACTAATCACTCCCTCAAATTGCCAAGTTCTTAATTTATTGTGTAATTTATAAAGAAATATCGCAAATTCAAGCTAAGGGTTTTTTTTAATATTTAGTGGCAATTTCTCCACAAAGCTCTAAAAATTAAGTAATTTGTAATGTTTTTTCTCAAGAAAGAAGAATTTTAAAGTCGAGAATTTTTCCCTCAGCGAAAAAAAAAGCCTTAAAACTATGGAGTTCTTTCGAAGTATGCAAGATTTACAGCACCTGAACGTAGAAAACAAATTACATTTTTTAGATTACGCAGCTCGTAATTCTTTAGGTAAATTATAAAGAAATATGTCCAATTGAAGTTAGAGGCTTTTCCTAATTGGCATCAGTAATTCCTTAACAAGGCGTTAAAATTTAGTTTTTTGTAAGATTTGTTCTCTAAATAGAAGAGTTTTCAAATCGAGAATTTTGCCAACAGCGAAAGAAAACCTCGAAACTATGGAATTTGTTTGCGTTATGCAATGATCAAAGTATCAGAACGTTGAACACTAATTACTTATTTATATTACGCAGTTCGTAATTCTATGTGTAAATAATAAAAAAAAAAGCCAAATTGGAGTTAAGGGTTTTTCCAGTATTGCAGCAGTAACTACTTAACGAGGTGTTAAAATATAGTTGTCTGTAAGGTTTGTTCTTTAGATAGAAGAATTTTTAAATAGAGAATTTTGCTAAACGCGAAAATAACCACGAAATTATAGAATTTTTTTGCGGTATGCTAGAATCACAGTATCTGAACGTGTAACACTCATTGTTACCTTTATTTTCCTAGACTGTAAATCTTGAGATAAATTATTAAGAAATATCTCAAATTATAGCTAAGGCGTTTTCCTATTTTTTGGTTGTAATCTATCAACAAGGCATTAAAATTTTGTTTTTTTTAAGGTTTTTTTTTCTAGAGAGAAGTATTTTAAAAACGAGAATTTTGCCAAGAGCGAAAAAAATCCTCGAAACTATAGAGCTTTTTTGCAGTATGCTAGATTTACAGTATTTGAATGTTGAACACTTATCGTTCCTAAAGTTTTTCCAGGTCTTTATTCTTTGGAAAAATTATTAAGAAATGTCTCTAATTAAGTCTAAGGGTTTATCTTATTATTCAGTAGAAATTTCTGAACAACGCGCTTAAAATTTAGTTTTTCAAAAGGTTTATTCTCTAGATAGAAGAATTTTCCAATCTAGAATTTTGCCAAAAGCGAAAAAAAAACCTCGGAACTATGGAACCATTTTGCAATATGCTTAATTAACAGTATCTAAACGTTGAACACTTATTACTTCCTTAGATTACTCACATCGTAATTCTTTGAGTAAATTATTTTAAGAAATTCTCAAATTAAAGCTAAGGGTTTTTTTATTCAGTACTAATTTCTAAACGAGGCGCAAAATATTTCGTTGTTTTTAATGTTTTCACTCAAGAAAGAAGATTTTTCTAATCGAGAATTTTGCCAACAGCGAAAAAAAGCCTGGACACTATGGAATTTTTCGCGGTATGCTAGAATCAAACTATCTGAACGTTGAAAATTTATTATTCCTTTAGATTACCCAGTTCGGAATTTGTGGGGTAAATTATTGGGAAATATCTCAAATGGAAGTTATTGGTTTTTCCTTTTATGCAGTACTAATTTCTAAAAGAGGACCAAAAAATTACGTTGTTTTTAAGGTTTTTTCTACAAAAAGAAGAATTTTTAAATCAAAAATTTTGCCAAAAGCGAAAAAAAAGATTTGAAACTGTGGAATTTTTTAGCAGTATGCTAAAATCCAAGTATTTAAACGTCGAACGTTTGTAAGGTTTTCACTTTAAAAAAATGATTTTTTAAATCGAGAATATTGCCAACAGGAAAAGACATGCCTCGAAACTATGGAATATTTTTGCGGTATACTAGAATCAAAGTATCTGATCGTTGAAAACTCATAACTCCCTCAGATTACAAAGTTTGTAATTTTTCGGGTAAATTATTTAGAAATATCTCAAATTTAAGCTAAGGGATTTTCCTATTATTCAGTACTAATTTCTAATGAAGGCGCAAAAAATTGCGTTGTTTGTAATGTTTTCACTCAAAAAAAAAGGTTTTTTAAATCAAGATCTTTGCCAACAGCGAAAGAAAACCTCGACACTATAGAATTTTTTCGCGGTATGCTAGAATCAAAGTATCTGAACGTTGAAAACATATTAATCCCTTAGATTACAAAGTTCGTAATTTTTTAGGTGAATTATTAAGAAATCTTTCAAATTACAGATAAGGGTTTTTTCTATTATTTAAAACTAATTTCTGAACAAGGCGCCAAAAATTTCGTTGTTTGTAAAGTTTTTTCTCAAGAAAGAAGAATTTTCAAATCGAGAATTTTGCCAACAGGGAAAAACATGCCTCGAAACTATGAAATATTTTTGCGGTATGCTAGTATTAAAGTATCTTATGGTTGAAAACTCATAAATCCCTTAGATTACCCAGTTCTAAATTTTTAGGGTAAAGAATTAAGAAATATCTTAAATTACGGCTAAGGGTATTTTCTATTATTTAGAATTAATTTCAGAACAAGGCGCCTAAAATATGTTCTTCGAAAGGTTTTTTCTCCCAAAAAAAAAATTTTTTAATCAAAAATTTAGCAAACAGCGAAAAAAAGCCTCGACACTTTGGAATTATTTCGCGGTATGCTAGAATATAAGTATCTGAACGTTGAAAATATATTACTCTCTTATATTGCAAACTTCGTAACTTTTAGGGTGAATTATAAAGAAATCTTTTTAATTAAAGATAAGGGTTTTTTCTATTATTTAGTAGTAATTTCTAAACGAGGCGCCAAATATTTCGTTGTTTGTATAGTTTTTAATCAAGAAAATAGAATTTTTTATTTGAGAATTTTGCCAACAGCGAAAAATAAGCTACGAAACAATGGAATGTTTTTGCGGTATGCTAGAATCAAGGTATATTAGCTTCAAGAACTCATTACTTTCTTAGATTACTTAGTTCGTAATTTTTAAGGTAAATTTTTACG
Organism: Mischocyttarus mexicanus; assembly: GCA_023678845.1. Lineage (NCBI taxonomy): Eukaryota > Metazoa > Arthropoda > Insecta > Hymenoptera > Vespidae > Mischocyttarus > Mischocyttarus mexicanus. Next base: position 6,249 of record JACGTP010001418.1, on the reverse strand, counting down.
AAGTATTTCAAATTTAAACCAAGGGTTTTTTCTATAGATTAGGAATCATTTCTAAACAAAGTGCCAAAAACTTCGTTGTGTGTAAGGTTTTTACTCAAGAAAGAAGAATATTTAAATCGGGAATTTTGCCAAAAGCGAAAAAAAGCCTCGCAACTATGGAATTTATTCGCGGTATGCTAGAAACAAAGTATCTCAACGTTGAAAACTCATCAATCCCTCAGATTACCAAGTTTGAAATTTATAGGGTAAATTATTAAGAAATATCTCAAATTGAAGCTAATGGTTTTTTCTAATATTCAGTAATAATTCCTATTCGAGGCGCCAAAAATTTCGTTGTTTGTAAGGTTTTTTCTCAAGAAAAAGAATTTTATAATCGAGAACTTGGCCAAAAGCAAAATAATTGCCTCGAAACCATGGAAATTTTTCGCGGTATGCTAGAATCAAAGTATCTGAACGTTGAAAACTCATTACTCCCTTAGATTACCTAGTTCGTATTTTTTGGGGTAAATTATTAGGAAATATCTCAAATTGAAACTAAAGGTTTTCCCTATTATTCAGAAAAAATTTCTAAAAAAGGCGCCAATAATTTCGTTGTGTGTATGGTCTTTTCTCAAGAAAAAAGAATTTTCAAATCGAGAATTTAGCCAAAAGCGAAAAAAAAGCCTCGAAACTACGGAATTTTTTAGCGGTATGCAAGAATCAAAGTATCTGAACGTTTAAAACTCATTCCTCTCTTAGATTTCCCAGTTCGTAATATTTGGCTAAATTATTAGAAACTATCTCAAATTGAAGCTAAAGGTTTTTCCTATTATTCAGTAGTAATTTCAAGACGAGGCGCCAGAAATTTCGTTGTTTGTGAAGTTTTTTCTCAAGACAGGAGAATTTTTAAATCAAAAATTTTGCCAAAAGCGAAAAAAATGCCTCGAAACTATGGAATTTTTTTCGCGGTATTCTACAATCGAAGTATCTGAATGTCGAAAACTCGTCACTTCCTCAGATTTCCCAGTTCGTAATTTTTGGCTAAATTATTAGAAAGTATCTCAAATTGAAGCTAAAGGTTTTTTCTATTATTCAGTAGTAATTACAAGACGAGGCGCCAGAAATTTCGTTGTTTGTAAGGTTTTTTCTCAAGACAGGAAAATTTTTATTTCGAGAATTTAGCCAAAAGCGAATAAAAAGTCTCGAAACTATGGAATTTTTCCGCGGTATGCTAGAATCAAAGTATCTGAACGTTGAAAACTCGTCACACCTTTAGATTTCATAGTTCGTAATTTGTGGGGTAAATTATTAAGAAGTATCTCAAACTGAAGCTAAAGGTTTTTCCTATTATTTAGTAGTAATTTCTAAACGAGGCGCCAAAAGTTTTGTTTTGTGTAAGGTTTTTTTTCAAGAAAAAAGAATTTTCAAATCGAGAATTTGGCCAAAAGCGAAAAAAAAACCTCGCAACTATGATATTTTTTCGCGGTATTCTAGATTCAAAGTATCTGAACGTTTAGAACTTATTACTTCGTTAGATTACCCAGCTCGTAATTTGTGGGGTACGTTATTAAGAAATAGCTCAAATTGAAGCTAAAGGTTTTTCCTAATATTCAGTAGTAATTCCTATACGAGGCGCCCAAAATTTCGTTGTTTTTATGGTTTTTTCTCAAGAAAGAAGAATTTTTTAATCGAGAACTTGGCCAAAAGCAAAATAAATGCCTCGAAAATATGAATTCTTTCCGCGGTATGCTAGAATCAAAGTATCTAAACGTTGAAAACACATTACTTCCTAAGATTACCAAGTTTGTAATATTGGGGTAAATTATTAAGAAACATTTTAAATTGAAGCTAAAAGTATTACCTAATATTCAGTAGTAATTTCTAAAGGAGGTATTTAAAATTATGTTTCTTGTAAGGTTCTTTTTTAAGAAAAAAAAATTTTCAAACGAGGATTTTCCCAACAGCAAAAAAAAGCCTCGAAACTATAGAATTTTTTCGCGGTATGCTAGAATCAAAGTATCTGAACGTGGAAAACTCATTACTCCCTTAGATTACATAGCACGTAATTTTTAGCGTAAAATATAAGGAAATATTTCAAATTGAAGCAAAGGGTTTTTCATATTATTCAGTAGTAATTTCTGAAGGTGGCACCAAAAATTTGGTTGTTTGTAAGGTTTTTTTTTAAGAAAGAAGAAATTTTATATCCAGTATTTTGCAAACAGCGAAAAAAGAACCTCGAAACTATGGATTTTTTTCGCGTTATGCTAGGATCAAAGTATCTAAACGTTAAAAACTCATAATTTCTTGAGCATACCTAGTTCGTAATTTGTGGTGTAAATTATTAGGAAATATCTCAAACTAAAGCTAAGGGTTTTTTCTATTATCCAGTAGTAATTTTTAAACAAAGTGTGAAAAATTTCGTTTTTTGTAAGGTTTTTTCTCAGGAAAGAAGAAATTCTTTGTCGAGAATTTTGCAAACAGTTAAAGAAAAGCCTCAAAACTATGGAATTTTTTCGCGTTATGCTAAAATCAAAGTATCTGAACGTTGAAAACTCATAACTGTCTTAGATTACGCAGTTCGTAATTTGTGGAGTAAATAATTACGAAATATCTCAAATTATAGCTAAGGGTTTTTTGTATTGTTTGATAGTAATTTCTAAACGAAGCGCCAAATATTTAGTTGTTTGTAAGGTTTTTTCTCAAGAAAAAAGAATTTTAAAATCTAGAATTTTGCCAACAGCCAAAAAAAAGTCTCGAAACTATGGATTTTTTTTGCGGTATGCTAGAATCAAAGTATCTGGACGTTAAAAACTGATTTTTCTCTTAGATTACCAAGTTTGTAATTTTGGGGTAAATTATTAGGAAACATTTCAAATTTAAGCTAAAAGTTTTACCTAATATTCAGTAGTAATTTCTGAAGGTGGCACAAAAAATTTCGTTGTTTTTAAGGTTTTTTTTTAAGAAAGAAGAAATTTTATATCGAGCATTTTGCCAACATCGAAAAAAATGCCTTGAAACTAGGGAATTTTTCGAGGTATGCTACAATCAAAGTATCTCAACGTTGAAAACTCATTACTCCCTTAGATTACGAAGCTTGTAATTTTAGGGTAAATTATTGAGAAACATTTTAAATTGAAGCGAAAAGGTCTACCTATTAATCAGTAGTAATTTCGATTCCAGGCATTTAAAATTTTGTTTCTTGTAAGGTTTTTTTTTAAAAAAAAATTTTTAAACGAGAATTTAGCCAACAGCGAAAAAAAAGCCTCAAAACTATAAAATTTTTTCGCGGTATGCTAGTATTAAAGTATCTGAACGTTTAAAACTCATGACTCCCTTAGATTACCTAGTTCGTAATTTTGGGGTAAATTATTTAGAAACATTTCAGTTTGAAGCTTAAAGTTTTACATATTATTCAGTAGTAATATCTACACGAGGCATTTAAAATTTTGTTTCTTGTAAGGTTTTTTTTTTAAGAAAAAACAAATTTCAAACGAGAATTTTGCCAACAGCGAAAAAAATCCTCGAAACTATGGATTTTATTCGCGGTATGCTAGAATCAAAGTATCTAAGCGTTGAAAACTCAAAACTCTCTTAGATTACAAAGTTTGTAATTTTAAAGGTTAATATTTAAAAAAAACTAGAATTGAATCTAAGGGTTTTTTCTATAATTCAGTAGTAATTTCTAAACAATACGCTAAATATTTCGTTTTTTTGTAAAGTTTTTTTTCCAGAAAGAAGAATTTTCAAATCGAGAATTTTGCAAAACAGCGAAAAGAAGACTCGAAACTATAAAACTTTTTTGCCCCATTCTAGACTCAAAGTATCTAAACGTTGAAAACTCATTACTCTATTAGATTACCTAGTTCGTAATTTTAAGAGTAAATTATTATGAAATTTCTCAAATTGAAGCTAAGGGTTTTTTGTATTATTCAGTAATAATCTCTAAACGAGGCTCCAAAAATTTGCTGTATGTAAGGTTTTGTCTTAAAGAAGAAGAATTTTAAAGTCGAAAATTTGGCCAAAAGTCGAGAAACTTGCCTCGAAACTATAAAATTTTTTTGCGTTATACTAGAATCAAAGTATCTGAACGTTGAAAACTCATAACTCCCTTAGATTACAAAGTTTGTAATTTTTGGGGCAAATTATAAAAAAATATCTCAAATTCAAGCTAAAGGTTTTTTTTATTATCTTGTAGTAATTTCTAAACGAGGTGGTAAAAATTTCGTTGTATGTAAGGTTTTTACTCAAGCAAGAAGTATTTTTAAATCAAAAATTTGGCCAACAGCGAAAAAAAAGACACGGAACTATAATATTTATTCGCGGTATGCTAGAATCAACGTATCTGAACGTTGAAAACTCATTACTCACTTAGATTTCTCAGCTCGTAATTTTTAGGGTAAATTATTAGCAAATAACTCAAATTGAAACTAAGGTTTTTTCCTATTATTCAGTAGTAACTTCTAAAGGTGGCGCCAAAAATTTCGTTGTATGTAAGGTTTTTTATCACGAAAGAAGAATTTTCAAATCGAGAATTTTGCCAACAGCGAAAAAAATCCTGGAAACTATGGATTTTATTCGCGGTATGCTAGAATCAAAGTATCTTATCATCAAGAACTCATTAATTTCATAGATTACCCAGTTCGTAATATTTGGGGTAAATTATTAAGAAATATTTCAAATTAAAGCTAATTATTTTTTCTATTATTTGGTAGTACTTTCTAAACGAGGCGGCAAATACTTTGTTGTTTGTAAGGTTTTTTGTCAAAAAAAAAAGATTTTTTTTTATTAAGATTTTAGCCAATAGCGATAAAAATTCCTTGAAACTAGGGAATTTTTCGCGGTATGCTAGAATCAAAATATCTCAACGTTGAAAACTCATTACACACTTAGATTACCTATTTTGTTATTTATGGGGTAAATTATTAAAAAGTATCTCAAATTAAAGCTAATGGTTTTTCCTTTTGTTTAGTAGTAATTTCTAAACAAAGAGCTAAAAATTTCATGGTTTGTAAGGATTTTACTCAAGAAAGAAGAATTTTCAAATCGAAAATTTGGCTAAAAGCGAAAAAACAGCCTAGAAACTATGGATTTTTTTCGCGGTATGCTAGGATCAAAGTGTCTGAACGTTGAAAGCTCATTACTCTCTTAGATTACCAAGTTTGTAATTTTGGGGTAAAATATTGAGAAACATTTCAAATTGAAGCTAAATGTTTTACCTATTATTCAGTATTAATTTCTAATCGAGGCATTTAAAATTTTGTTATTTGTAAGGTTTTTTTTTAAGAAAAAAAACTTTTCAAATGGTAACTTTGCCAACAGCAAAAAAAAAGCCTCGAAACTATAATGTTTTTTCGCGGTATGCTAGAATCAAAGTACCTGTACGTTGAAAATTCATTACTCCCTTAGATTCCTCAGCTCGTAATTTTTAGGGTAAATTATTAGAAAATATTTCAAATTAAAACTACGGGTTTTTCCTATAATCCAGTAGTAGTTATTAAACGAGGTGTTAAAAATTGCGTTGTTCGTAAGGTTTTTTTAAGATAGAAGTTTTTTTAAATTAAGATTTTGGCCAACAGCGATAAAATTGCTTCGAAACTATGGAAAGTTTTCGCGGTATGCTAGAATCAACGTACCTGAACGTTGAAAACTCATTACTCACTTAGATTACCTATTTTGATATTTATGGGGTAAATTATTAAACAGTATCTCAAATTAAAGCTAATAATTTTTCCTATTGTATAGTAGTCATTTCTAAACAAAGCATTTAAAATTTTGTTTTTTGTAAGGTTTTTTCTTAAGAAAAAAAAATTATTAAATCGAGAATTTTGCCAACAGCGAAAAAAAGCCTCGTAACTATAAAATTTTTCCGCGGTATGCTAGAATAAAAGTACCTGTTTGTTGAAAACTCATTACTCCCTTAGATTTCTCAGCTCGTGATTTATAGGGTAAATTATTAGGAAATATTTTAAATTGAAGCTATGGTTTTTTATATTATTTAGTTGTAATTTCTAAAGTGGGGCCAAAAATTTCGTTATTTGTAAGGTTTTTTCTCAAGAAAGAAGAATTTTCAAATCGAAAATTTTGCTAAAGGCGAAAAACAGCCTAGAAACTATGGAATTTTTTCTCGGTATGCTAGAATCAAAGTATCGGAACGTTGAAAACTCATTACTCACTTAGGTTACCTATTTTGTTATTTATTGGGTAAATTATTAAATAGTATCTCAAATTAAAGCTAATGGTTTTTCCTATTGTTTAGTAGTCATTTCTAAA
>JACGTP010001416.1:0-10608 GCA_023678845.1 Mischocyttarus mexicanus | reverse complement strand
GACTTACACCACTTTCTAAATTAGTCAATTCTAATCTTGTCCGGCATTTCGCTTAATTTTCTTTATCCATTGCATATATTTTTCTTTATTTTCTTCTCTTTTTTCACGTTTCATTAATTTATTTTTCATAGCGGAATTAGCTTTATCCTCATATTCTAAAATTTTTCATTTGCTTATATTCATGGGTTTTATTTCTATGTGAAATAATTTAAAAGAAAATAAAATAAATATGTTTAATTGTTATAAAATAATATTAATTTAACATTTCTTCTTACCTATATTGCTATCTGATGTTAATACGAAATTATCTATTTTAGGAGGAAAGTAAAATAAGTAATTTAAAATATTAATACTTGACACGAGAAATAAAACAAAAGTCAAACAGAAAGCCTACTGTTTGCATACACAGGTATCAAGGCTTTGACCCTGACACTTGTGTATGCTAATTGAACTTGCACCACTTTCAAAATAAACGGTCCATATTATTATCTTTTCTTTTTTTTTTTTTAAATTTTCTTTTATATCGACATCGATGTCGTCGTCGTCGTCGTCGTCGTCGTCGTCGTCGTCGTCGTCATTATGCCTGTTATACCAGATGCGTAACTTGAAGAATATCGGCAAAGTCCATTTTTCGTTGTCAAGTTTCCTTCATGCACGACGATCGTACTGAGAATCCAACAAATGTATATGCGTATATCTCGTGTCTCTGAGTGCAATAAAATTTCACTCGTACGATTTGAGAATTGATGAAAAAAAAAATTAAAAAAAAAGATAAAGAAAGAAACGATCGAAAAAACATATTCATTATTAATTTCCTATTGAGGATCCTTCGCGTCATATCCTTAAAATTTGACTTTACTTTCATACGCAATCTCGACATATATGACTTAACTCCAAAAAAGAAGCCTTACGCCGCTTATTTATACATCGCCTCCCTTCCACGTTCCTAACTTCTCGATCATTCTCGATTATTCAACCTTCGATTCTTTCTTCTTCCATCCGGTTCAGGAATGCTCTCGAAGCATCGACGCAACTCGCGATAAGCCAGCGTAATCCGATACATCGAATAAAACTTATGCATACATACGATTGCCTAATCTTTTATATTATTTCCGCTGTGTTTCTTACTGTTTACTCACGCGGCCCTTTGCTCTTTATCTTTCCCACATATATGCAATATGTATACACGTATACATATATAGATAATAGCAAGATGGATGATTAAGATCGCAGATGAAATGAGGACAGTCAAAATATTATAGATGTTACACGGGGAGTATTACATAGGGATTCATTCAATTCGATTCTTTTCTCTCTATAGTAATAGATCGTATAGTAATACGATATAGAAGACTTTTTTTTATTAATAAAGGACATCGGAAAGTGAACATATAAATGAAACTACTGTTATTTGCGGATGATCCTTTAACAACAGTACAGAGTATAATAGATCTGTAGAGTAAACTGAAAACTTTAGCTGAGTATTCTAAAATGGATAACTTAAAAGTAAACATATATAAGACTAATTAATGGTTTTCCAAAAGGCGGGAATGAAAGTACAATGACACAGTATTCGAAATAATGAAGAGCTCGGAGTACAATCATGCAGCAAACTACACGGTACATTATTATCGTTCGGAAAGGAATTTATATAACGCATTTTATCATTTTGTATTATATATTAAAGTATAATTATTTTTATCACAATATTTTGAACTAAATTTTACACTGTTTCTTGTCACATTATTTACTGGATGTAAACCATCATACTTACGTACGCATGCACATACAAACAATCAAGGACAAATGACAATTTCATATTTGTGTGTGTATGTGTGTGTTACTTACAACATTATTCGATTCTGTGCTTGAACTTTAGCCTTAATTAACGAGCACATGCTCGACCTCTCGATAAATGTAATTAACCGATAGTACTTCTTACAGCGTAATAAGCTGCAGATGTCGTTAGAGAGCAAGTTTGTTCATTGTATTGCCAAGTGTAGTTACAGTAATTGGATTACCCTCTTTCTTTTTTTTTCTTTTTAATATCATTAGCAAATTACATATTCGCAAAAACTTAGCAATATCAATAGCAGTTTTCGGTAAAATACATACTTGTTTGTTGTATATATACTTAATTTTTTTTTAATATAAATAATGCGAATGATATGTATAGATATATAAAAAACGGACTGTTTTTCAGAATAGGGTATTTTCCGAATGTTGATATTTTTACAATATTCTATGTAAACATTTTTGATGTGACTTCAATAATGATAATCACGGAAACTCGAAGAATAGGTTGTCCAGTGTGAATGACAGAAAACAGATAAAGGTTATTAGTAGGTATAGCCTTGAAGGAGGCTCCATTTATATGCAGTTTACTTTTCGAACAATGCCGATATCCAACGGAGATGGTGGCTCATAGAAAAACATTCTTCAACAGGAATCCTTCTAGAAAGACTATTGATGTGTAAATTGGGTAATAACGTGGCTTATAACTCCAAGTTTGAAGTGTCGATGTGACGTAGATGATCTTGAAAAATTAGTTTTAGATATCTTTATATTCTGTCTTTTTCAAACTAAATTTGGTGGCCATGAAAAATCTGATAATTCCTGAAATAACTACACCGACTAAGTGAAATATGAGATAAGATAGAATTATATAGTTCAATTAATTGTAAGTAATACATGAGTTTGCAAAATGGTTGCAGATCTCTGTAGTTATCCGTTCTTATCTCTTCCTGTACTTTGAAAACAAATTTTCTGTTTATCGTAGTGTTCTATCAACTTTAAACGTATCACGTTCAAACGTATTTAGGTTATAGCTCGTAAAAATGGACTCGGTCCAGGAAAAGTTCGCTGAAAAATTGAAAGCTTTACCGGTCAGTGCAAACAATGCGTATATGTCATCAGAGAAATACGAGAAGCTTGTAGAGAAAGAAAAATGTGTTCAAGTTTCTGATCAAAAGAAACCAATGGTTTTTTCGTTGTTGAAGCACTATGATGTAATTCGAATCCAAGGTGTTGAAAAATTCATTTTTCCTGTTACAGAACATTGAGTAAAATATTATGTGACTAAAGGAGAATTGTATGAAATGCTGTATAGCACACATTGTAGTAAGTAAAATGTGCTGCAACAAGTAATTTTCCGCTGACAAGGTGGAAACTCTGACGCTAATGGAATTATGATTCAATAACTAAACATCTATGTTATACACTTTTTATATTGTACATATTTTACGAGCGATGTATATAACGTGGGCATTTTGGAAAATACCTGAGTATACTGTATAATAACTACGGTTTCGGGGGCGGTGTAAATGCGTTTAAATGGAAATTTAAAGATGTGTACGCAATGCCCTTAACAAAGTTCGGTCAATCTATAAAATGTGCTTCAGTTTGTTGCGTTTAGAGTACGGGAGAGAAGAGGGAAGTGATGCCTGGGGATTGTATAGAATATTCAAGTTACACACATTGCCCGTACATATATGTAAAGTAAATTTCTTCAAAGGCAATTTAACGAAAACTACATTCCGTTCGAAGAGGAGAAACAACATGAGAAGTAGTAGGAGTTATGTCATAGCTATACAAAGACGTAATCGACCTGGTTTAGCGATACAAGCATGTTTCACCGATGTTTCATTTCTCCCCAGAACTGCCATTAAGATGACAAATATTTATTTAAGCCAAGCGTTCATTACATACTACTATCAAGACCAAGAAAAAGAAAAAGAAAGAGAGAGAGCTTTTCCTCGAACTGCCGAGGGTCACATGTTACGGACTTTTCAATGGGATGAAATTAAAAACTCGGCTTTTCAGTGGATGAGACTATACATACAGGTTGTATGAATTTTACCTGACAACTCGGCTTACTCTACTCTATTTCGTCTTTTTTTATAAGAGATTGTGCGAGTCATTAGTGTAACAAGAATGAATTATAAATGACAAGAAATTCCCTCTTCTCTACTTTTTTTTTGGTTTAACCGACGACTTGGAACAAAATAATGGATAAGAAAACACTCCAAGAATATGATGATAATTGTGAGAGAAGATTAAAGTTGCGTCGAATCGGGGAGACTTTTAATGGAATATCAGGATTAGCGATTTAGCGATTTCAGGATTTAGACTTTTAGGCTTCAGGATTTCCTAGAAATTATTTCAACTCAAATAGACGTAGCAAAGGAGTTATTTCCTTTGAAGTTTTTGAATAACGTAATCCTTTAAAAAATAGAGAAACCATCATTTTTGTTGAATTTCTTTAAAGTTTACTTAAATTTTGATAGATCACGCAGCCGATTAAAGAAATAAAAAAATCAAAGGATCCGGTAATTAGATTTTCTTACAATATCAGACCAATTTAATTTCTGGAAAAACAAAGAAAAAAGCTTGTGGAACAATTTTTGTGCAACTTTGTAGTTGAAGCAACTTTGAAGAGAATGAAAAAATAAGTATAAATAGGTATGAAGTATCCCGTTCATCATTATCATTATTACATTATTATCATCATTGGTATTAGTCGTAGTTACTGAATGTTTTTGCTTTTTTTCACGGATGTTTGAAATTTCTTTATAGAGCGTGAAAATCATAAATCACTCAGAAGACGCGACACCGTGGACAATTTCCGTTCGATTAAGCTCGTCCCATCGGTGAAAAATTCACGCTCACGGTATATACTCCTCGCAGTAGGTATATTTGATATACATACAGGGTGTCTCACTTTTCTTCCTTTTACCTATTTACTATTATTTCGCGTTTTACGAAGACCCAGTATACATGTATAGATATAAGAGGTATATGTACGGACATATATGTAGTTACATACAATTCGGATTAAGTCGTCTCTTCATCGGTCGCAAAAAAACAGATGAGGTTGCGTCAGGGGTTAAAAGGGAGTGGAAATAGATAGGGTAGGATCGTTCGTTTGGAATTGACCCCGGTAAAAGAGTATATTATGAGTTGGCAAAGCCAGCGTGATGGTTTAAAGTTCTTTCCTCTAAGCCCACAGGACTGACGTCGTTATCTCAAGAAACTTAAGACGTGCCTTCCAATTTCGATAAGATTCTCAAGAGAGTCCCTTTCGGCTAGCAACCACCACCACATAGTCTTTTTCTTACAGACGGAGACATTTATCTTAAGAAGAAACGTTATCCTTCGCCGAATGGAAGATGATCCCCCAAACTAGCTATACGTATATGTATACACGTAGGGTAACTGCACCTTATATAGAACAGTAGCTAATGTGGAATCCTGCAATATCTTTATAAGTAAAAAACTTAATCTATCGAAAAAAACAATGCGAAATATTTTTTTTTTAACAGAAGACAATTATATTAACGTTTAAATTTTTTTCCAAAGTATAACGTTATAAAAAATAAACTTGTTTTTATTGATATCATATGTACAATAATTTTTTGCCTAGCAAGTGAAACAATTAAATTTTTAAGTGAAAATAAGTTAACTTTTACTTAATTTAATAACGCATGTTCATTTTATAGCATTAAAAAGAGATTTATCATTGAATTACTACAATTTCTGAGGTATTCCAAGTACGAGTTTTCCGAACCGCAAGTTAAGAGTAACTTGGCGAAGAGTACAAGGTTTCTTGACATTAAATCCTCAATTTTAGGAAGAGATAATATCGTTTGTCGCTATATCTCTCTCTCTTTTCATTACGCCGCAATGTAATATTGTTATTAGTAATAGTTATCTATAAATAATAATGTAGAGAATTCTAAATCAATTTGAAAGCAATATTTACAAATTTATTATGGTTAATTGTATTAATTGGTTAGAATAATAAAGAGGTTTGAATTCGTTCTTTCTTATTTATTAAAACAAAGATCAGTAAAACTCTATTTTCTACGTTTTATCGTTTCATGTTTCAATGAGTACATACATACCGGATCGGCTAAGTAGTATAGATTTTAATTTTGAAATACCAATAGATGAGAAAGCGGTTATGTGTAGTGAAAAATTGAAAGCTTTACTACTTGTAGGTAGTATGTTAAGCCACCATTCATTGGGTGAACCATTCGTTCATTCTTTTTTCGTCCCACAGAAAATCGATTATCCTTTTTATCGGATAACAATCATTTTTATAGTTAATGATGGTATCGTCCGAAATTTTTTTTATTGTCTTTTTTTTTTCTTCGAATGTACGTGCGTATAAATTCAGTTGGCTGCTGATTAAAACGAATAAATTATTTTAATTAAAAAGATCTTCTCTTTCTCTCTACTCGTCTTGCTCACTTGCTTTTCAAATCAGTGAATTGGAATTTCCCGCTTTTTTATTACTCGCCGTTTCTGTATACTTACAGCTATACTGTTTTCTGCTTGTGAATGGCACCGTGTAAAGAAATATGAAGGCGAATTTGCACGATTTACCTGCTAGTTTAATAATAGTCGAGTGGAGAGCGAGCGAGCAAGGGAGGGAAGGAAAGCACGGTAATTTCGTGGAAAATTTCGCGAGAGATTTGCCGCCGTTATATATACTATACTATAGTATAGTATACATATACTGCGAATCCGCTCGCTTGCATAGGAATTTCTATGCTTGCCTTATTTCGGAAGCTTCGTTGTTATAATTATGAATACCAGTGAAAGACGATTTTAGAGTTGACATAATTACTTTCGAAAACTGAACTTTTCATATTTACGATATATACAAGGATGCATGTATATGTTATAGATGTGATAATCTATAATATGGTCTTACCTGTTATTATAATTTTTTCTTTTTATAAAAGTTGCACGGGACACACCCTGTATACGTAAAACTCATCGTCGTTACATTGTTTGGTTGTGTCAGGTTGTATATCGCGTCTTGTATCTCTCTTGTGTGGGATAAGTAGTATTGGTTGAACAATTGGCTAACCGGCAGGCTACTCGACGAGTTTACTAGATTTTCCTTCTGGAGCGAGCTTTTGGGGAGCTATCACTGGATTAACGGCCGTAATATTCCTATTTCGAGTTGTATCGATCGGACCGAAGGTTCTTACGGTTCTTACAGAGATAGTTATTTAGATAGATAAAGAAATAGGAGAGAGAGAGAGAAAAAAAAAAGAAATCTTTTCTTGACAATTGCGTATTTACTAAAGCGTATATCCCTCTCGTTTATTGTGGCCCATGTCGTATTACTATGTGTATACGTATTTGTGCAATTAGTGAAAAGAAAGAAATCTTCCCAATCTCTTCCATCTTGTTTTCTCCTGCAGTATTAAGAAAATCTCTAGAAAATTTTGGATGAATTAAGCTCCCACGGAAGCGAGCAAGAGTTTAAGTCCCGCTGCTTCGCCATCCATTAGATGGATGACCGATAGACTAAGCAAATATCTTTGCCTCTTACCTGGCTGATGTATTTAAATTATCTCCGCCCACTTTACTTCATTATAGACATATCAAATGCATACGACTATCGCATGAATAATTAATATTCATATTGTCCAAATTATCGAGTAGTATCTTCCCACCTACCTATCTATCTAATGTTATGCGACATAATTATATGTAGAACCTATGGAAATCGATCGGTTATGAAAGCTGAATTTTATTATTGTTATATTGTTATTGTTGGTCTTGTTGTTGTCGTTATTGTAAAATCATATTATATTATCTATATATCGAATCATATTGAAATTCACTTCGATGGAAAGTAAGCGTGTATTCGACGACAAATTGCACATTATGCTTTATTAATTATTATTTTCCACGAAGACTGTTCATTGGACTAACGGGGACAACGCACTTAAAATTAACAACGAATTAATGAGATAATAATGAGAATATGGAATCGATTGAGTCGATTGTGCAATTGAGAAATAGCGCTCCAACCATTCACGCGTTTTCAACCTGCTTTTTAAACTAACAGTTCTACACGACCGAAACAATTGGTCTAAGTAAATTATTAAATATAATATTAAAAATAATATTGCAACTTGTTTTATTTTAAAAATGAAAAGAAATATATTATTTAAAATTTGTATTATTGTTCAGATTTTACTACTATTAATAATATTTATGAGAGTCTTTTAAAGTTTGAAAATTTCAATGATTCGTTTGAAATATTTTTGTTAACATTCGTAAGTAAAAATATTGAATATTCCTATGTCTTAATTTTTCTTTACTTATTTTTTCTTATTTTTTTCTTGTTCCATTTTATTTCTCACTTTCGTTATTTTGAATGGGGAATAGGTTTTGGTAATTCCTACAATACGGACCATTTATCGGTATATAACGTAACTTTCCTACAATGTAGCGAATAGGAAAAGAAAACAAAGTGAGAAAATGGACTTTAGTGGGAAAATTAGGTAGAGGTAAATGAATGTATATTAAAATATTTCTCGAACGTTTGTTAGTTTGGTCCGTTTTGAACCAAACGCTAAACGGATATACGTATTTTATATTATAATGAGGTTTATAGGTTTTATTTGTATATTTAGATTATGTACCGGGTTTCGTATTTAACGAGCTTACATTAAAAAATATATTTACATAATGTCGTGATTGTAATAACTCAAGGAAATAATTCACGGAATACACACTCGTTATTTTATTACTTTTTTATTTACGATCAACTATTTGGCCAAATATGATTGGATGATAAACTTTTGAAATTTTTTTCTGCCTACGGTAGATTTTATTTCTTTTTTTCATTATGTTACGAAACATAATTATTTCGTGTTTTTTGTTTTCAATTTATTCTTTCTGCTATTGTTTTCTCCTATTTATTTCTCTTGTTTGTTTCGAACAAGATGTGTTTTAAACTTCGACGTTCAGTAAAATCGTTAAAGATAATTGGCTCTGGTCATGTGTCATTTGTAGAGGGAAAAAAGAAGTTTATCGGGTAACGTAAATCGCCAAGTTTATCATTGTTCGTGCGTTATACTTCATTTCGTGAGTAACAAAAGGATTAAATAGAGTTTGATTAATGACTTCCGCTTCGGTTACCTTCGAGTGCGTTCTTTGAAATGTGACATCATAATATGGTTAACTTTCTGACAAATTTATTCTCTCGTCCTTTCATCAATAAAATCGATCGCCAGTTACGTTTCGTAAAAGATATTACTATAATATCCATTCCATTTTCGATATCAATCAAAATCTCTACAAATTAAATATATTTTTTGTAAGTAATTAAATAACGATCAATATGTAAAATAATTCAATTTTTAATTATAATTCTCCCTCTTTCTTGATTTATTTTAACTATTTCGTTCCAATTAATGAAAATGTAACATTACCAGTTTGACAAAGGAAAGAAATGCGGCGTTATCTTCGTATATTTATAAAAGTCAACAAATCAAAAGGAACAAAAATGACGTTTTAAATGTACGATATGGAAGCTTCAACTCTTCTCGTAAACATCCAAAGGGGTTAATCTCGGCTTAAAGCCCATTCGTTGTGAGCAACATATTTTTTATTTCTCATTTTTTATTCTCTTCCAGAAAAAACTAAAGGAAAAAGTACGCATGCGCGCACATGCACACATCAATAGAAAGTAAAAAAAACGGGACTCGTTCTATATATTTTGGCAGAATGCCCATTTTCCAAGTTCGCACCTGAGATTCGAACTTTCTCACTTTCAACGAGAATCTTACGCCAACTGGTAGAAACTATTAAAGAACTCACTGTTATATTTGTGTCGATGAGGAAAACTTGTAGGTATATATAAGTGACTTAATGGCAAAACAATCCAACCTATTTTTGGCGACTTGCCTATGACTGTGTACAATGATTATTTCCTAATGTTATTAATATTTGGTAGAAATAGAAAATGATGTATGTTATAAGTAAACAAAAAAATCGCAGTGAGTGGAAATAAGTCGTAAATTTATTTCTGCGAAAACCAGTATGAACGTAATCCGGCGAGTATAATAGATCTGGCCATGCAAGTATAGGTGAGAAAGCCTGATCAGCATACCTTCGATGAGTTGATCTGCGATTCGTTCTCATCGGAGATGAGTAGGAAGTGTAATAATGGCTTACCCGATCTCGACTTGAACTCTCGAGCTGAACAACAGCTGCACTTGCAGTTCCAATTGCTGGTCGGCACCGAATTGAATAGTGTAAGAGGTGACCGAAAGCGTAGACCGAATTCAAAGGAGTAAACTATGAGTGAATCAAAAATGGTGAAAACTATTGAAAAAAGTCACGAGGAAAATTGCTTTTAGAAACACGTGTACACGTTATCGCATTTTTAAACAAAAGTCAAAGTGAAAATCGCTGGAAAAAAAGAAAATCTGCGAGTTGTGTAGGATGTCCTAGGTGACATAGTGATATTATATTAAGTGCGATGTATTAAAGAGCAGGCACGAGCGATGCTCGATTTTCTTCTTAATCAATTAATAACCTTATAGTTACTTGCTTTTCATTTTTTATCGAGTTATTAAATAAACCTAGTTACTAACGAAAATTTAGAAAAAAAAGTATTGCATAACAATTTTACATCATCGTTTCATAAAAAAAATCCTTTTCTATTCTATCTTCATCGCGAATTACTCTATTCCCTCGATAGCTAGGAAATAAAGTAATACGGGTTCTGAACAAAATGGAGGTACAGAAAGAGGGAGAACGAGAGAGAGAGAGAGAGAGAGAGAGAGAGAGAGA
>JACGTP010001415.1:0-10612 GCA_023678845.1 Mischocyttarus mexicanus | reverse complement strand
TTCTAACCATTTACCAGAGTCCCGAGAGTAACCAGAATAGAGAAAGCCCAAGTAACTTCGCAAAATGACGATAACCTGTCTCAAAGGATACCTTAAATCCTTGATTTACTTTTTGGTGATCATCACTTAAGGGTATAATAGTTAACCGCAATTAAAGTTAATTTTATTTACTTTTACCTCTCTTTTAGATAAATATAAATAAATAAATAAATGAATAAATAAATAAGAACGTGCGAGTAATAAAAAGTGAACATTTTCTTTAAGAAAAGAAACTGTAAAATTTAAGAAGTCATTTATTTCAATCCAAGCAACCCAACAACTGCTTGAATAAATAATCAACGGTCTTAAAAAGAATACCACCAATCCCTTTTCTCCCCCCTCTAAAAAAAAAGAAGAATAAAAACAGCAGTATTAATTTATTTTTCAATACTTGTTCGTTTAAGTGGTGTTGGTTGAAGGGTAATTATGTCCCATGGTAGGTGTATTACACCATTGAGAGGTACAAATAATTAACAACGAAATCCCTACAAAGTTAACTACACAATCCTCGATCTAATCTAATTAGAAATAAATTTTGGACGTATTTATAAACTACGAGACCTTTGTCTAAGGGGTATAATAAATAAAATAAAAAAATATTTAAAAAATAAAAAATAATTACAAACTGAAATTGCTTAAACATATCCAGCTGGTGTGTTAGAAAAAATTTTAATTAACCTTTGTACGGTGCAAACAGATTGAAGGTTAATTATCGATAAAAAAGAAACGATGTGAAATTTTTAGTCACAATTTCAATGGGAAAAATTTTACATGTTTTTGTAGCCAATCCAATATAATTACATCTATCGAGCTTTTGCTGCTTATAAATAAATTCTAACAGATCTATTAGGTGTTGGAATTAACTCGTAGCGTTATACTAAAGATGACATGAGTTTGAAAGTATTCTGTTTTCACCTTCAGAAACAAATTTATCCTAAACCAGCTCTAACAAGGTTTTATTTTTACGACAAATATTATGTTTTCATTGTTAATAACATCATGTTACTATTATTTCAATATGTTGAGGTTTATCCCAAATAAAGTGTTTTTGCGAGAACGGCACAAAAGAAAAAGTTTTTTACATCGTATTGTTACTAGTGATGAAAAGTGGATACATGATGACAATCCTAAGCGTAGAAAATCATGGGTTAAGCTCGGACAACCATCATCATCAGTGGCAAAACGCAATATTCATGGATCTAAGTTCCTCCTTTGTATTTGGTGGGATCAACAAGGTGTTGTTTATTATGAATTGTTAAAACCCAATGAAACCATCACTGGGGATCGCTACCGGTTACAATTGATGCGTTTGAGTCGTGAATTGAAGGAAAAGCGGCTGGAATGGAGCAAAAGGCACGATAAAGTTATTTTACTGCACGACAATGCTCGACCTCACGTGGCGAAACGCAAGTGAAAACATACCTGGAAACATTGAAATGGGAAGTCTTAACCCACCCGCCGTATTCTCCGGATATTGCCCCTTCGGATTACCACCTGTTTCGATCAATGGCTCAAGGTTTATCAGGGAAAAAATGAACATCTTATGAGGTTTGGCAAAATTGGATCGATTCATGGATTGCCTCCAAGAACGAAGAGTTTTTTCAAAGGGGTATTCGAGAGTTACCTGAAAAATGGGAAAAAGTAGTGGCAAGCGATGGGCAGTATTTTCAATAATGTAATTTTTTACTTTCATTTCAAATAAATCGTTATTTTTTAATTAAAAAACGCTACGAATTAAATCCAACACCTAATATATTAAAAATAAAACAAAAGAAGAGCGTACAGGGGTGGGCAGGGGAAGGTAGGGGCTAGGGGGTGTTAGTAATAGTGTAAAGGTAAAGAAAAGGGATTTTAATGTAAGGTGTAAGCTTCCGTTCACGGTCAATTTCCAATGAAAAGAGTCTGCATGCAGATCTCGTCTTTCTCCAGGGACTCTCCATTTTACTTCGTTTACTACCGTGGCTCTCTACGTGGTTGGATCGTACATTCGCACTTTACAGGGGTTAACAGGGGAATAGGAGGGAAGGTTGGAAGGTGACTAGAAAGAGAGAAGGAAAATTAAAGAGGAAAAAAAAGAGAGAAAAAGAGAGAAAAAGAGAGAGAAAGATCAGGTCAAGGGTAATACTCTACGGTATATGTACACCAAGCAATTTCTTCTGATCTTCTACTACGTATACCATTACAAATTTCTCAAGCTCATCTTCCACGTTAAACTCGGTATTAAAAGTGTCTTTTATCGACTGATAAAGAACAACAAAAAAATAGAAAGAAGAAAAAGAATTATCTGGAGAAGAGAGAATATATATTTTATCTGATATAAAAACACACATACGAGGTCTTTGAAGAAAAAAAAATATTGCGATTAGAAGAAATAGAATGAAACATCTCATATAATGTCAGGGTTATTTAATTTTTATTAAGTTATACGTTCCTTGGTATACGTTAACTCGGTTTTTATATTCTTTCATGGTCCATTTATTTTTATATTGTAATATTTTAATATTTGTGTTAAAAGAAAAAAAGGGAAAGACAATTCTCCACGTAATTGAATTTTATTATATACAGGTAAACCTCCTCTAAAACGGTAGATAGGTTCCTAGAAAATTCCGTGTTGTGTGAAACCGTGTTGTATGAGACCCAGAGCCAGTACAAAAAGAGGGGTTACGTTCCGAAAACTTATTTAAAAGAAATAATTTTTTTTTATTCTACATTAACAACTTAATTTTTATTAAAAATATAAATGTATGTACAACACAAAACAAAAAATATTATTTTAATTTAACGCAACTCTAATTAAATAAATTTCTTCGTCGTCACTGGTCAGTAGAATCAACCAAGAACGATTTTTCAGCGGAATGATATCGCCTTTACTTTCACAACTTTTTTCTTCATTTAAAGTTCTTGCATCTTCTTCCCTCTTAAAAAAATCTGTAATTGTACTTTGCTTGCCGGTTCTTACCAGGTCGTTGTAAATTTCTCGGTATGGAGCTAGACAGTTTTGCAGCTTCCTTTTGAATTTTCAGCTTCTTTCAGTGGAAAGGTCTGCACGATCAGCCGACGCAGATTCTCCTTGGATTCTTATGCTGCAAATTGCAAAACGCTTTTTGAATTTTTCGAACCAACCTTTACTTGCCACAAAATCTGAGTTGACAGAGGATTCTCCTTGTTCTTTAAGATGTTTGTAAATTGTTAGTGTCTTTTTGTTTAACGATATTGCCATCTAATGGAATTCTTTTTTAACAGCAATCATCAATCCAAATGCTGCGTACCTTTTCCATTTTCTCAATTATTGGCACCCAGGGGTATGCTGTACGTTTCGAGGATGTCAAAGATCATGCAGTAACTGCACTTCTTATTTCTTTTCCATTTTTCTTGATAGTCCGAACTGTTGCTTCATTCAAATTAAGGCTTTTTCCATTGTGAGATGCTTTTTCTACTTTCAAAAGACTATTTAAGATTTGTATCTTTACTTCTAATGAAATAAATTTCCTCTTTAATGTTGTTTTTTTTATCTTTATCGGAGCTTAATGTCTTAAAGACAAAAAAGGTTATTCTTTAACACACTGTGGCTCTACGCAGTCTGCCGACCATCAGCGTGAGATACTTTTTTTTCAGTCCACGGATATGAAAAAAAATAATTTCCGCAACACTGTATCTTTAAGATGGCAACCTTCACCACGATAATAGAAGTACAGTGCTGTACAAAGGTTTTTGCAATTTTCTTATCGCGTTAGAACAAAACCGTGTTATAAGATGCCCTGTTGTAGAATTGTTCCTGCAATTTACGAATCGTGTTAGAACAAAACCGTGTTATAAGATGCTATGTTATAGGAGGGTTCTCGCAATTTACGAATCGTGTTAGAACGAAACCGTGTTATAAGATGCCCTGTTGTAGGATGGTTCTTGCAATTTACGAATCGTGTTAGAACAAAACCGTGTTATAAGATGCCCTGTTGTAGGATGGTTCTCGCAATTTACGAATCGTGTTAGAACGAAACCGTGTTGTAGGATGGTTTCCACAATTTTCTTATCGTGTTAGAGCGAAACCGTGTTATAGGATGCCCTGTTGTAGGATGGTTCTTGCAATTTACGAATCGTGTTAGAACGAAACCGTGTTATAAGATGCCCTGTTGTAGGATGGTTCCAGCAATTTACGAATCGTGCTAGAACGAAACCGTGCTATAATATGTCGTGTTATAGGAAGGCTACCTGTATTTCTTTTCGAATTTTACCATAATTTTGTATTTGTCATAAATACTTAATTAATAATTTCCTTTAAAAAATGTAATAAAAATATCTACCATATTTATTTCAACAGAACAAAAATAATACAAACTTTTATTTATATATAAAAGAAAAAACAGAGACAACTTTAAAAGTTTGAAACTTATTGTTAGTTTATTTTCAAGGAAAATTGGTAGATATTATACACACACCCCGTTAAGGTTACAAGAGTTGTGTTGAATTATTTTCCTTACTTTGCAAAAATTCTTCTAACCGTAACGTTGTATTAAGATTGTCGAGAGGAATATTACAATTATAAATTATGCGGTATCAAGTTTTTTACTTACTTATTTTTCCCTACTTTAGTTTCTTTCACTCTCTCTCTCTCTCTCTTTCTCTTCTTCTTTCTATTTCTCTCTTTCTATTTTCCAACTTTATTCGTTTCTTATTTTTATTTATCTTTTTTTTTCTTTTCTTACTTCCTTACTTTCCTCCCTTATTCTCTCCTAGCACGTTTCTATCTTTCTCTTTCTCTTTCTTTTTGTCTTTTCTTATTTTTTGTTTAACAGAGTTTATACGTATCGTTCTATCTCTGTTATTTCTCAAACACGCGATCCACTTGAACAGGGGCTGCGAATGAGATGCTTATCCTCGTTTTCTTGTGAAAACATCGTAACACTTTCTTTACTTTTATCCTAAACTTACAGATTCTCTTTTCTCTTTCTTTCTTCCTTCAGGCTTTCGAAAGAATCAACTATGTATGGAGCAAAAGGGCGAAGTTTTCCTCGGCATGAAAGTATACCCAACGACAAGGACTAACTTCTTCACTTCTTTCATCGTATCTTTCACGTTGCGTGACTTCAACTGTTAACCCCCTTCACCCTTTTCACCTCTCTCCCATGTCACCCCCAACCCCATTACATCACTGACACCACCGTAAGTTACTTTATTCCAACTTCATCTACTTTTTAAATATCCACTATTTGTCATTTTTATTATTCATTGCACAAATATTGCTCGTATTATTTTCCCTTTTATTTTTTATGAGATAATAGAAAAACAAATCGTGAAAACTGGCAGGGAATTGGTTGACGATGGTTTGATTTTCGAATTGATTAAAACGAGGATTATTTATACAGGGTACCGACGTTTACGTAAAAGTGTACTGTAAAAGAAAAAACTGATGAAGTAAATTTATATTTAAACAGATAGAAAATATATATGTGAAATTTACGCATGCGTGTGTGTGTGTGTGTGTGTGTGTGAGTGTGTGTATATACGAAAGGTTAACGCATTTCTCGGAAAAAACGAATTCCATTTGCTGAAATAACTATGTACTACGTGGAAGTTCTTATTTTTACGCTAACACGTTTGAATATCTTTAGTAATGTCCATGGGGAATAGAACATGATGTCATACATATATCTCGGGAGAAGTTTATAGTAGTCGTCGTGACATAGTTGAAGTTTACCTCTATAAGAAATATCATTTCTTTTTTTTTCGATGAACATTTTTATTAACGATACATTTATCATATTTCATATGTTTACCAATAATAATAAATAAAATTAATATAAAATTAATATATAAAATTAATATGAATATAAAATATATTCGATCATTGATAAATAAATAAATTTACAAAAGAATTAAAATACATTCAAAATTAAATTAAATTAAATTAAGATCAATTATATTATGTCAATTCAATTAATAAATAAATTTATAAACATATATATATAGAATAAATAATAAAATGTAATTATTTATTAATTTAATTTAATTGTATTTTTTTTCTTTCTGTAAATTGAATTTAGTTACCTTAGGAACGAATCATAATGATCCGTCACGTTAACGTCACGTAGAACGAACGATGGTTGCGATAACGAAATGTACAGCATTGTAGGTTATTTCTATGAAGTTCCTCGACAAAAGGAGAGAGAAAGAGAGAAAGTGAGAAAGAGAAAGAAAGAGAGAGAGAATTTCCAGCAGTACGATGAAAACGAGCGTACTAGTTTGTTAGCGTATTCAAAGTTGTTTTTAATCGGGTAGAAAGGAAAGTATCTCTATAGTATAGCTTTTACGAGTTACGTTCAAAAGAATCGTATTTATTTATTATTTCTTTTACCTTTTCATTTTTTTCTTTCTTCTTTTTTTTTGTACTTAAACTACTATCGTTTATAACATTATTAAAATGAAATCGGTAAAATCCATTTTTCTACCCATCCATAGATTTTCATTTGATTTGTGCGTTTTTCGAAATATTCTTTTTTTTCAAGTTAATAAAATATCATTATTATTATTATTATTATTTAATTTATTAAATAAATTACTTGCGTGCTAATATTTTCTCAAAGTATTATATGATAATTTTTTCCAATATAATATATAAATTTATAGTATTATATTTTATATATGAGCCGTTTATTTTGAAAGTGGCATAAGTCATTTTTTCAAAAAAATCGAGTAAATGGCAACACTAAATACAATTGAACGGTATCTTTTCATTTTTCAAAAATTTGCAATCAATAAGTTGAAAACTATTGAGATTTGGTGATTTGACTTTTGTGATTTCGGTTTTTAATTTTGCTTTTTTTGTTTTTTTTTGGAAGTGGTGATTTTTTAATGTTTATACGAAATTATTTATATTAAGAAAAATATCAGTACCATGAGATAACAAAAACAAGTACATTTTCTCGAAAGTTATCATCCATATTTTTAAACGTGTTAAAACACAAACCTTTAAATATCTCGAGTTAAAAACAAAGTGACTTATGCCACTTTCTAAATAAACGGCTCATATATGGACTGTTTATTTTGAAAGCGGTGAAAGTCCATTTTGTTTCGTTTCGAGAAACTTAAATGTTAGCAAATCTGACAATTAATAACAATAGATTAATTATACGAAGTCTGAGGATGTTTGTACTAATTTTTCAATATGTCATTTGATTATATACATTTCTTTTAAGCGAATTTAACTCAAATAATATATATTTCCAGGCTGCAAATGGATCTACACCACTTTCATAATTAGTCTACTGCAAATATCATTTAATTTCAATTTTAAAATAACAAATATCACTTAAAATACATTTCATATTAATCCAATTTTGTTCATAAATAATAACAAGAAATAAAATAGAATTAGTAGATTTTATTTTGAACGTTAATTACATTTATATATTGTTAAACTTAACACAAGATATTGGTATTAATAATTATTTATGCTCTTCGTGTGGCAGTGTGTACGTCCATTCGTTAACCGAACTCGAGTTATTTTCCTTACATTTTTCTAAATACAAATTAAACATTTTTCTTACGTTTAATTCAGAATTCAAGAAGATCCATTCTGGATTTTAGGATCGAGTATAATGACTTTCAAATGCTGGAAAACTTTTTACGTGTTCTATCACTGTATTTGTCATTAGTTCATTAGTTCTTTTGCAACAGTTATCCATTTGTCAACGCATGTCTTTCGGAATATTATCATGCGCTTTTAAGACACGATCAATTCGACCAGTAGATATGTTGAAAGTATTTATGAGAAACTTCTTACATACTAAAATGTTTCCACGAGAAGTGGTCAGGTGAAATTGATGAGCATGAGCCCTCAAAATGCCCGAATGATTTCTTGGTCTTCTTCTATTTACAGTTTTGCGTTGAACACTACAGTGGAGAAATATGTTTTGTTTATTCAAATCACCTATATTCCAGAATTTAACAAAAATTGCTCTACGTTCTGATTCATTAACACGTTCTATGCATTTCTTCGAGCAGTTACAGTTCTTGGATTGACATTTTTTTCCTGGAATGAGTTTTCCTTTTGATGCATAGTACTCTTGTTTAGCATTTCGCTTAATTTTGTTTATTCGTTGCGTATATTTTCCTTTATTTTCTCTTGCAGAATCCAAGTTCTCAGTAACAATATACTCATCCGATGAAGATTCTATCTCTCCAATTCTTATTCTCTTTTAACGTTTCATTAATTTGTTTTTTTGTCAATAATAAAGCCACCAGTGGCCACTAACCCTGCACCTGTCTATGTAAATTTGACTTACACCACTTTCATAATCAATGATTACGCAATTTCTTGTACCGGCCAATTTTAAATAGAACAAAGCATTGGTATTTTTTAATATACTAAATACTAATTAGTTATAAACAAAAATTTTATCCTAAATTAAGCATAAATTACGTCATATCTCTCTTTTTAAAAGGACACACTACTTTTAAAATAAACGATCCATGTATTGGATTGTGCAAGTATGAAATGGAGCAAAAATGCACATAATTGAATTGAAATTTGCTCCATTTCATATTTGACAACTTAACATAATAATAATATGTAAATTAATTAAACTTAACCGAAACCGTTGATAAGACAAAATCCTTGGTTTAAGTATAGTTTAATATAAATTACACTAAATCCACCAATACCTCAACATAAGACTTCAACTCATCCCTTAACCTAAACTCATAAGACTGTCCCATAAGACTTTTCCCCCTTTACCGACCAACTGACTTCTTATATATTTCCTTTGAACAGAGGAGCATCCGCTCCCTGACAATGGTACACATACCGTCTATGTTCTTCTCATAGAATATCGATCTCTTATGTTAGATAAATATCCATACATACACACACTTATGCAGCCACTAGACACATACAAACCTACATCTCCTTGAAACAATAGAATAGGCAAAAGCCAAAACGTTTACAAATAATAATAATAATAATATTAATAATAATAATAACAATAATAATGATAATAATAATAATAATGATAATAATAATGATAATAATAGCGAATAAGATAATACAAGTTTATAATTTAATAATAATTTCCATATAATATTGAAAATAAAATGAATAATTTGAGTTATATATTAATTGAATTTTCATGAAAAATCTAACAAAATCTATCTGAAGCATAATGCAATTACTGGTATAAGATTATAGAATAAAGTGTAATATACCTAAGGATAATTATTATTGTAACATTTAGTAATTAATCTCTTTAACACAAATGTTCCTTTTCAAACTCTTCCTCGAGTCCGATGAAATAGTAGAGGAAGATAACGGGGGTGGAAGGTAGAGGGAGGAAAGGAGAGTTAGGACAAGAAAATGAAATCGTTAGAGTTAGGTGCAATTCTCACGAATCTGTGGAATCCTCATTAGCGAAACACGCTGGTTTACAGTAATCTCCAGGCTTAACTGTGCGCAGTTACTATAGCAAGTAGGGTTACGATAGTGATGGCAAATAAAAGCCAAGTGAGCTGTCCAAACGACGTCTCTCATCGAATACATCGACTTTAACGTTTTGAGCATCAAGGGTAAGCCTTACGAAGTATTAACTGCGATTATCGTTCCAACGAATCTTTCACTAATTATCTTGTTCGAATTATTGCCATAATGATACAAAAAAAAAAGATAAAATAACGATAGAAGAGAATTTTAACATATAATTTTTGTCCATTCAAGATAACAATCGATATTTTATTAATTAAAATTATTAAACAATAATCTCCGAGCTTAACTATACGCAGTTACTATAGCAAGTAGAGTTACGATAGTGATGGCAAGTAAAAGCCAAGTAGATCTACCCAAACAACGTTTCTAACCAACGTGTTCTGCCAATCAAAGGTAAGTCTACGAATTATTAACTGCGATTATCGTTCCAACGAATCTTTCACTAATTATATTGTTCGAATTATTCCCATAATGTATTCGAATAAAAAAAAGATAAAATAACGTTTAAAGAGAATTTTAACATATACTTTTATCTATCCAAGATAACAATCGATATTTTATTAATTAAAATTATTAAACAATCCCATCACCGTAAAAACAGATACCATCCTTGACGTATAAAATGAAACAAAAATTCTTTCCTATACAAGTAGAAGATTTCAACCCTAGTGTTTTTCGTGTTCATTGTAAAAGGTAAAAGAAAAAAAGAGAAAGAAGAAAAAAAAAAAGAAAAAAGAAGAACATAAAAGAATTCTTTTCGCAAGGTAAGCGGTGGTCCTAAATTATGTATGCAGAAACGTGTGCATTAGGGCGTCGACGTAGTTATGATATTAATGACGAAGATACGTTTTACATACGGGGGAGGGAGGGAGGAAGGGACGGTTGGGGGAGTGGGGTGAGGGTGAGGGGGGAAGGAGGGAGGAAAGGAGAGCATATTATGAACGTCGACTATATTCAATTCTTAGTGTAGATATATGCATGTATATTCATGCATGCATCTACGCACGTAAATATGCATATATATATAAATATATATGTATACGTATATGTATATGTATTAGGTGTTGGATTTAATTCGTAGCGTTTTTTATTAAAAAA
>JACGTP010001414.1:0-10620 GCA_023678845.1 Mischocyttarus mexicanus | reverse complement strand
TTTTTTTTATCAGACGAACGCAAAACTATAATCTCGATCCAATATTTAAAATTACGAATAAACGAATGAATGAATTTAAAATGACAAGAAAAAAAAAAGAAAACAAATTATTAATAATGACGAAAAAAAATTGTTAAAAAGAAGGAGCAACTTTTATTTTTATCGTTGCAACCCTGAAAATCCAATAAAACTAGTAAATAAAAAAGGGAAAGAAGAACAAATCCATGAAGTAGATCGAACATTTAAAATTACGAGTAAACGAATGAATGAATTTAAAATGATAAAGAAAGCAAAAAGAAAAAAAAAACCATTAATGATGAGGGGAAAAAAAAAGAAAAGGTAAAAAGAAGGAACAACTAGTATTTATATCATTGCAACCCCTTAAAAACCCACAATAATAAGAGTAAATAAATGGGGGTATGAAGAACAAAACCAGATAGAGAAAAACAAAAGGAAAGAAAATGGAGAAGGGAGACGAAAAAAGGACTAAAAAAATAAAGGAGAGGGAGTGAGAGAGAGAGAAAGAGAGAGAGAGAGAGAGATAACGAGATGTGTGGCTCATTGTCGTCGAGAGAGAGAAAGAGAGAGAGAGAGAGAGAAAAAAACGCGTTAATTAGTCAACCGCAAACGAGGAGTCGAAGTTAATCAGCGAACACCGTGCAAAAGATGCCTTCTCATCTCTGCGTCTCAACAGCAACAACAACAACAACAACAACAACGACAAAGAATAATAAATAATCAAATGAAAAAAAAAATGGAAAAAAACCCCTGAAGAAGCAGAGTAAACAGAAAAGAGGGTGAAACAAAAAAAACTGTGAGAAATAAAAAAAAAAAATGCAGGACAAAAAGATACGAAACGAGTACGGGAACATTACTTATTGTTACTGACAAGTGACAAGGTAACAATAAGATTGAAACTGTGTTATAGAGAAAGAAAGAGATATTCAAAGAGTGTATACTCCTCCTCACACTCTATCCCCACCCAACTACTCAATGAAAGTAAAATTCTGTAGTTTTATGGATGAATTGTTAAACTCTGTGGATGATAACAACGACAAAAAAAAGACTAACAAAAAGAAAAGTTAAAATAAAAAAGAAATTTAATGTAATGTAATGTATTTTATTTACTGATCAGAGGACAAAGTCCTCAATTGACCAAAAGCAATACAATAAATTTATACAAAGTGTACGTAAATATATTTACAACATTACGTGCGTTTTTACAAAAATACATTTTTCAAAAATGACGTAAATCGAACGTCATATTAATGTTTTGTGTTAACTGGGATTTAACACGTTGACTACCACGCCGAATTCACATCTTTTGGTATGGACGCCATTTTATTTTATGATACAAGATTTCATAGAAATTAGTCTTTCTTTATGACATTGAATAGGTTCTCGCTGTTTCTTAGAAAATGGCATTAGCAATACCCCGTGCATGGAATTTCGAATGGTAATGCATCAGCAAGGAATGAAACCTTCAATTTCAGTCTATAGTATTTCACTGTATTGTCAACCACGTGTTTGTTTATTGCTTCTATAAATGTCCATTTTTGTGCCAAATAAAGTGTTTCTGTCGGGAAATTTTATTGCACTACTTTATTCAAAAGAAATCTGCAACCGAAGCACACAGAATTCTTGTTAAGACTTACAGCAACAATGTTCTGTCGGATACGACACGCAAAGACTAATTTCGACGCTTCAAAAATAATGATTTTGAACTTGAGGATAAAGAACGTTCTGGCGCACCGACAATGTTTCAAGACGAAGAATTAGAGAAATTGCTTGATCAAGACCCATATCAGACGATAGCAGGGCTTGGAAAAATATTACAAGTAGTTGCGTCAACAGTTTCGAAACGTTTAAAAGCGTTAGGAATGATACAGAAGCAAGGACATTGAGTGCCGTATGAATTGAAGCCGAGACGCGTTGAACGGCGTTTTCTCATGTGTGAACTACTGCTTCAATGGCAGAAAAGAAAAGGATTTTTGCACCGTATCGTCACTGGCGATGAAAAGTGGATTCATTACGATAATCCAAAGTGTAGAAAATCGTGGGGTAAGCCTAGCCATGGATCAACATCGTCCGCAAAACCAAATATCCATGGTTCGAAGCCTCTTCTCTGCATTTGGTGGGATCAGCAGGGTGTAATTTATTATGAGCTGCTCAAATCGAATGAGACTATTACGGGAGATTGTTATCGACTTTAATTGATGCGTTTGAGTCGAGCCCTAAAAGAAAAACGGCCGCTATACGAGCAGAGATACGGCAAAATGATTTTGTTAAATGACAACGCTCGGCCACATGTTGCAAAACCAGTGAAGACTTACCTGGAAACGCTTAAATGGGAAGTTTTTTATTAAAAAGAAATCTACAGTTGAAGCACACAGAATTGTTGTTGAGACTTACGGTGACAATGCTCTGTCGGATACAACATGCAAAGACTGATTTCGATGCTTCAAAAATAATGATTTTGAACTTGAAAGTTTAAAGACGAAGAATTAGAGGAACTGCTTGATCAAGACCAATGTCAGATGCTAGAAGAGTTTGGAAAAATATTACAACTAGATGCGTCAACGGTTTCGAAACGTTTAAAAGCGTTAGGGTTGCATCAGGCTTACGTCAGGTGAAAAGAAAAGCGAGAAATTATTCGAGAAATTATTATTTTGTGTTCCAATAAAAATTTCTCATTGTTTAATAGTGCAATTTTTATTTTAAAGTATATTCTAATTATTGGTAATGTTTTAAATGCATCAACTGTAAATTTTCATTCAACTTTGACAATTTAAGTAGTTCAAATGCTCCGGTTACGTATGATCACCATGGCGCCACTGAAAAAATCATGGCCGGTCAAATATGACCAACATGGCAGTTAACGTGTTAACCTAAAAATAGGGTTTAAAGAAAAAATAGAAAGAAGGAAAAGAAAAGAAATATAAAATAATAATAAAATAATTATATATAATAAAAATAATAATAAAAATAATAATGTGTCTTCTCAATGTAAAGTGTGCGAGAATAGCAGTGAAAAACTAGTAAACAGCAAAACAGATACCACCCCAGTTAACACAAAACGTTAATATGACGTATGATTTACGTCATTTTTGTAATATTATTAGGTGTACAAATAAGTTTCCGCCGTTCAACAAAATAGGGCAGTATCATTAAATTATGGTTAAAATTGTCTCATGTAAAACGTCATATCGTAGGGTTTGACATCTCTCGACAACATAATCTTGATATATTAGTGATTTTGTATCGATAACAGATATTTTTTTTCGTTCGAAAATGTCGAGTTTTGAGCCGAATAAGCACCATTTGCGGGAACTTTTGATTAAATTATTTAATTTAAAAAAATCTGCATCTGATGAGCATCGATTGCTTGTAGAGGCATATGTCGAGGCTTTTTTAAGTTAGAGAAGTTTTCATGAATGGTTTTTATAGTTCAAGAACAGAGACTGTGACGTCGAAGATAAAATACGTAACGGAAGGCTGAAAGTGTACGAATACGCAGAATTAGAAATATTATTGGTTGAAAATTCGTGCCAAACGCAAAAAAAAAACAGGCACTTATATTAGGAGTAACACAGCAAGCAATTTTACATCATTTAAAATCATCAAATGTTTAATTTTTTAATAAGAACGGCGGAAATTTATTTGTACACCTAATACATTTTCAAAAATGATCATTTTTGAGATCATTTTTGTCATTTTTGAAAAGTTACATAAATCGTACATCATATTAACATTTTGTGTTAACTGGGCACAGACATGAATTAAATTTATAAGATAACAATTCTATAGTTTAACACTATTTACAATATTTACAATAATTCAGCTACATACTATGTTCGTCTTACTCCAACTGTTTTAAGTGGTATACAAGTAAAAAGGTAGAAAAATATGAAAAAAAGAAACTGATTGTATCTTTTTTCTTATAAAAAAAAAAAAAGAACCGAGAAAAAATGAGTACTGAATAAAGTGCCAGAAAAACAGAAACAGAGAGACAGAGAAGAAAAAGATAGAAAGAAGAAAAAGATGAAGAGGAAGAAAAAGAGAAGGAAAGGAAATAGTGAGAAAAAAAATGAAAGAGGACGGGAAGGCACCAGCATCATCATCCCCCGTTGTTGTTTTGTGTATTTCCTTCTTTTTCTGTTAGTTTTTTAGGCCACACTTTGAAAGCTGCGTTGAGATCCAAGTGAAAAATAAAGATAAATAAAAAGAGATAAAAAGAAAAAGACAGAAAGTGAGTGAGAGAGAAAGAAAGAGGGGGGAGGGTAAGAAAAGTGAGAAAAGAAAATGAAGAGAGTGAAAAAAAAATTAAAACATAAAACATCTTTTCGTATTTTCTTCTCACTCTTTCTCTTTCTCTTTCTCTTTTTATCTTTTTCCTTTTGTTTTCTCTATTTCACCCTCTTACAAGCCAACCTCACCCCGATCCTCTTCTACCACCGTTCCCAATCCTCGTTTTCCTCATCCCGTGTCTCACTTTTAGACGACAGTCGACCTAATACATTAATGAAAGCAAATTTCACGAACGAGTGAACTGTAAAAGTGAAATACGAGAGAGACTCTTCTTGTTGAAGACGAAGAAGACGATTTTGTTTTGTTTTGTCTTATTTTAATTTTTGTTTGGTTGTTTGACATTTGAAAGCAGAATAAACGTTTACTTTTTAGTTTGGAGGAGACCAAGCGAGAGTTGTTCCCAGGATTCTACTTAAAGAAGAAAATTAAAAGAATAGGTGATATCTTGAAACTTTAACTTGGTTAAAACGTTCGTTGCAATGTCACCCATATATGAGTGACGGGTGTTCTTCCTAGAGCACCCTATCACTCAAATATTGATGACGTTTTTCTTTTGGAAATTAATAGGAGTTTTAGTCGGATTTTTAAAAACAATTTAATGGGGAATTAGCTTTGAAATATAAATATAGGATATACAATATAAAAATACTAAAAATATACACATGATAGTTTATTTCTTATTAATTTATTACGACTAAATAGAGGATCTGGGATAACTTAAACCTTTCGCTACTACGGGTGACTATAGTCACCCACCACGAAACGCAGCCTAGACACGACTGGTGACTATAGTCACCCATCGCAACTATTACAGGAATGGAGTCAAAAATCAGGCCAAATGCTATCGACTAGCATTTTTCTATGCTATCATTGAAAAATTATGAAGAGAAATCATTTTGCATTTAAAAGTAATGCTACAAACTTGTTTTTGAGACAAAAGTCTTGGCCCCGAATGCTGAAAACTGCGCGCGCTTAATGTTCGCACTGACGGCACGGTACTCCGTTCAACGCGAGGCACTTTGCGACGAGGACCACCGTAACGAAAGGGTTAAATGAGATTCCAGCCAGTCCTATAGTCGAAAAGCTTATCACATTCCCCATATCAAAACAACACACTTTATTCTTTACAATAAATCGAAGATAATAACACTCGAATTGCATCGTTGATATTCTTTTTTATCGCATTGCTTACATTTCCCCCAAGTTTGAAAAAAAACATATTATATTTTATACGTATATTGATTATATATTCCTTCTTTTATAATAAAAAAGAAAAAAATATTCTATACTTCGTAATCACCCAAAGATTCGATAAAATTAGATAACCGAGGTAACGCATGTGCCTACTATCAGGTTGGTGCGTATGCAGTGTCGGATTTTTAAGTTTCTTCACTTTGCTAATTTCAGAAAGATGCCGTAATATTGTCGTATGGTCAATTTTAATCCTGGTAGCAAGTTCTCTCGTGAATACAGTTTGATTAACTTCCACTAATGCCTTCGGATCATCATTTTTCACAGACGTTTAGGGTCTTCCATGCGGATCATCTTGTAGTGAAAAATCACCAGACCGAAATTTTTCAAACCGAACGCTACACTTTTTGAACGTAAACAGTATTCTCCCCAAACGCTTGGTTTACGTTCCGTGCAGCTTTTGCAGCATTATTACCAAGTTTATACTCACAGAAAAAAATTACACGAATATTGAATGAATTCATATCGGCAGAAAATTCAAAATAAATAACAGAAGGGAAAACTTTTGAGAAAATCTGCTTTGTTGAAATTTGCCTCTGACAATGGACGGTACGATTCTAAACGAGGTTATGCCAAAAACAAAAGTATAACTGAAACATGGAGACGAACGTTCGCGTATAAAAAAAATCCGACATTTCATATACACCAACCTAATATAATCATAACGTTTTATATTTTTAATAACTTTCTCTAATAATTAAGATGAAGACCATTAAAAGTGAATAATAAATAATCTTTTTCAGAAGTCACTTTGATTAACTCCGTACTCTGATGTTAATCGTTGCAATTATGCAACTCAAATGCACCAGAAAGCCATGAATGTTAACCAAATTATAAAAGGAAAATTATAAAAGGGAATTATAAAATAGAATTTAAAAAAAAAACAATACCTCTGCATTATTTCATCGCAATTCTCCACTTTTTGTTTTATGGAGTTAATCAATTTGTGCAGTGAACCCGGCTCAATTATAAGTAATTTTTGCTGTGGTAATACTGAACCACGAATTGTAAGTATTAGGTTGTCCCCTAAGTATCTTCCGCGCCGCGCTATGAGTGACTTTAAGTTGCTGTGTTTATATAAACATGCAAGCTTATCTCTTAGCCGTTTATGGCATCGGTTTCAGTCGTCCCAGAGCTCTTTTAAAGTACGTTTTGTTGGTGACAAAGCCTCTTTTACAATTTTTTCTGCACCGTTCAATATGGAGAGCCAAAAAAAGCATTTCCGTTATGCTTCATTGCTTTAAAAAAGGCAATAGTGCAAAGGACACTGCAGACGAGATTTGCACCGTTTACGGGAGTAGTACTACGACTATTAGGACCGTCCGCAATTGGTTTGAAAAATTTAGAGCTGGCAATTTTGTGTTGAAAGGTGAAGATCGCAGCGACCGCCCAGAAACGACGGATACGGACATTATCAAGACTGTGATCACTGAAATTCCGCAATTTAGTGTGCGCGAGATAGTGGATGCTACTAATATTCCCAAAACAACGATACATAAGCATTTAATCAAGATGGGATATGCGAATCGATATGAAGTTTGGGTTCCACACCTACTGACGGAGACCGGCCTTATGAACCGCGTCTCTACGTGCGATTTGCTTCTACAGAGACATGAAAGGGATCCTTTCTTAAAGAGGATTGTCACTGAAGACAAGACTTGGATTTTATACCAAAATGTGCATCGAAAACGCACTTGGTCTAAGGAAAATAGACCTTCAACTGTTGCGAAGCCTGGACTTCACACAAAGAAGGTTCTTTTGTGCATTTGGTGGGACTGGAAAGGTGTAGTGTACTACGAGATCCTTCCTCAAGGTGATACCATCAACGCTGACAAATATTGCAATCAACTGGATCAATTTAAAACCGTCATAGCAGAAAAACGGCCAGAATTGGCGAACCGACGAGGCGTCGTTTTCCATCACGACAACGCAAAACCGCATGTTGCGTTGGCCGTAAGGCAAAAATTATTACAGTTTGATTGGGACGTTCTACCTCATCCTCCGTACTCCCCAGAACTTGCTCTACCCGATTACTACTTGTTCCTCTCTTTAAAAAATTCTCTCCGTGCTAAATCTTTCCTATCCATAAGCGAAATAAAAACGCACCAAAATGAATATTTTGCAAATAAGTTTGAACAATTTTGGAAAGAGGGCATAATGAGGCTTCCTGAGAGATGGAAGAAGGTTATAGAACAGAATAGTTCATATATAACATAATAAATTCACCTTAAACAACAAATATCGTGTATTCATTTCGCATCAAAAAAAAGGGAAGAAACTTAGGGGACAACCTAATACATAATAAAGACGTTACAATAGTAAGTGTCAAAAAAAAAAAGAATTAAAAGAAAAACATAAGTGTAAGAAAATAAAAAGTGACTAATACTTGGATAAATGTTATTAAATGTTAAATGTTACATTAAAGGTTAAAATATTATCGGATTTTCTTTGATATAAGATAAATTATTTCGTTAATATTAAAAATACAAAAATATTTTATACTAAAATATTTATACAAATTTGATAACATTTTATAAGAAATAGTATACGTGTAAAAATAAAAAAAAAAAGAGGAATGTTAAAATTTCGAATAAAGGAAGAACAATAAAGAAAAGATCTAGCAAGAGGTTTTCGTCTACGTGACGACGCAAATATTTTCTAGATTTTTAAATCAAAGGAAAAACGTGGGAAGGTGGGGAAAAAAAACAGGGGGATGACGTTGATCGCGTTAACGCTCACGTTCTTACAACATTAACGTGAACGTGTAACATAAACAGGGCTTAATCGAATTAAAGACCTTTTTAAATATCACGTTTCTTCCCCTTTTTTTATCTCGTGGATCGAGAGAAGACAAAAATTAATAAGTATACAAAATTATCTAACGAGGGTAAAAAATTATCACCCTTCAGATATCCGTATGCTTCAAATATTTTGTACAATTTAATACAATTGTAGAGGGATCGTTTACGACAATACACTGAACACCAGGAATAAATGAAAAAATACTTCAAACGTTTGCTAAAATATCCAAGAAAGAAATTTTACAAACATTCCTATGTACCTGTTATTTTCATTTTTCTTTAATTTAAATTTTGATTACGTATTTATTATTCTAGAAAAAAGAAACAAAAAAGAACGATAAATTGAATGAAACATAGATACAATTAATGTTGAAAATACTTGCTGTTAGAATTAATTCGTAACGTTTTACGAGAGAAAGCGTGGGTTTTTACCTTCATAAACAAATTTATCGTAAATCAGCTTATTAGGTGTTATTTTTACGACACATCTTATTTTTCAATTGTTAATAACAACAAGTTGCAATTATTTAAATATGTAGAAATTTACGCCAAATAAAGTGTTTTTGTGGAGAATTTTACTCCATTATTTTAATGTGATTAAAAGTGCTACGGAAAGTAATTGGATTTTGGAGGACGGTTATGGTAAACATGATTTAGCTAAACGAACGTGTCCTAAGAGGTTTACACGTTTTAAAAGAAGTGATTTTGACTTGGAAGACAAGGAACGACCTAGAAAGCCAAAAAAATTTGGAGATGAAGAATTGGAAGAATTACTTGAAAAAAAAACTCATCTCAAACACTTGACGAGTTGTCTACATCGTTGGGGGTTGATTTATCAACTGTAGGAAAGCGCCTTAAAGCTTTGGGAATGATCCAAAAGGAAAGAAATTGGGTCCTATCTGAACTAAAACCGAGAGATGTTTAAAGGCGTTTTTTGACATGTGAATTACTGCTTCAACAGCACAAAAGAACAAGTTTTTTACATCGGACTGTTACTGATGATGAAAAGTGGATACATTATGACAATCCTAAGCGTAGAATATCATGGTTTAAGCCCGGACAACTATCATCATCAATGGCAAAATGTAATATTCATGAGTTTAAGGTACTCATATGTATTTGTTGGAATCAACAAGGTGTGGTTTATTATGAACTGTTAACACGTTGATCGCCCAACGTGTTTTGCTTCAGTTTCCCACGGGGCCCAAAAGTGACTATCGGAGCGCATGACATTTGTAAAGCGGTATCGGTCGACTAACGATGCAATTCCAGTAGGCAAATGCTTTGTCGAATCTTTAAATGATTACGAAGTATAAAATATTTTTTTTTCTTTTTATTATAAGAAGAAAAATACACAATCATTATAGTCAAGTTAATCTAGCCGGATTTTGGGCTCCAAATGGATGTTGTTTCCACCTGACGGCAAAAAATTTTAAAAGGTCGGAAAAGTTGTCTTCATTCAGAGGTGCATAATGCATTTGCCGAAAAGTGTGTGCATTTTACGAATATATACACAAAATACTATTTATTAATATTATCCAAATATTAAGAAATAAAAAATTAGAAATCAATCATTAGAAATAAAAAACAGCTGTTTAAAAGTATGTCACTGTTAAGAAAAATAGGTCAGCGATACAAAAGTAGGTCAACGATACAAAAGTAGGTCAGCTGTACAAAAACGTAGTAATAATCCCATACGTATTGAATGTATTAGGAGAAAGATAGGCGAAGGTGTACGTCCAAGTCAAACGAGCTCAACATCGGTAATGTTTATATCTCTCGGAGAATTCTAGGAAATTCGTTATATATGAAATTCACAGAAAAACATTCCTTAACTACCGGCTTAGTTGAGTGTTCAATGTTTTGTTTACGTTCGATTCTTTCCGTCACTTCTCGGCCGGTGTCGACAACCCGAACGTTGTCATTTCTATTCTATTATGAATTTCGTCGTTAGATTTGTTATTGACCTTCGTGTATGTTCGGTACCTGTCGACTGTATTCGTAACTATTTTTCATTATAATCGTTAGTCTTCTTCGAGCTTCGGTAGG
Organism: Mischocyttarus mexicanus; assembly: GCA_023678845.1. Taxonomy (NCBI): domain Eukaryota; kingdom Metazoa; phylum Arthropoda; class Insecta; order Hymenoptera; family Vespidae; genus Mischocyttarus; species Mischocyttarus mexicanus. The sequence continues at coordinate 211 of JACGTP010001414.1, read as the reverse complement.
TGTAACGACGAAATTAGACAAGTGGGTAATTTATTTCGCGTCGCGTATACGCGTGTGCGTGTATTCTTCCTATGTAAGTGATTTGCATATGTGAGCAAGTGTGTCTAGTGCATATATGGATACAGCGTAGTTATGAATATGGATATAGTTCAGCAGTGGATACTAGGACAAAGCACATCTAATGTAAGTTGACCATAATTTTTAATCTTTT
>JACGTP010001413.1:0-10621 GCA_023678845.1 Mischocyttarus mexicanus | reverse complement strand
TCATCTTGAGTTTTAGATTTCTAGATTTGAAATATCAACGAGTAGAAATCCATAAGAAATTTGTGATTAGAATTCAAATGTATTTACATTTCTTAAATATACATTGTAATTTTTTTTTATTAACTATGATATGAATAATTTATTAGACATGTTCTAACAATGCATAAAAGGTTTATTAATTTGTTAAAAAATTTTTATCAGAATTTTTACAGAATTGTTTCTACACTTGTAGATAAGAGTTTAGAATATGTTTGTTACTTTGAATATAATTTAAAGTAATTCTAAGTGATTGGAATACATCTTAAACATATTTTGTATGAATATTTTACTTTTATCTTGCACTATGATGTATGTGCATGTTTGATTCACTTTTCTTAATTAATTTTTAACTATGATTGCATTTAATTCCTATGATTAATATAAAAATTATGTGAGTATGAACTAAAGGATAAATAATCATTGAAATATTTGATGAACAGTGTTATTATAGACAAACATAATTTAAAAATACAACGTTCGTTATATCCATCATTTTTCTTTTTTAGTATCCTTTATCTTTTCAACTAGTATTATTTCCTATTACGTTTTCTTCTTGAACAAATAAACCAGACTTTTACCGCATGCTACGAATACTCTAAGAGAAAACGAGAGGTAAATTTTTAATTTTTCACTTTATGGGTTACTCTTTTTTATTGTTAGTTTAAGTAAAGCTTCGTGTAAAAGCATGCATAAAAAAAAAAGAAATAGAGAGAGAGAGAGAGAGGTACATAAAAGAGAACAAACTCGTACTCGAAGGTGCTGCCTTTTATCAAACACTCCCACTCCTGGTACAATTATTTTCTTAACATAATTATACTGTTTCTTAATCAGTTAAAAGACACAAAAAATATATTAAAATCGTTAACAAGGTGTAAAACTTCTCTCTCTCTTTCTCTTTCTCTCTTTTGTATTTTTTTTTCTCATTTTTTTATTTAACAATTAAACACGTTTGACATACTTATGGAAGCTAGCATAAGTATGAATATCGAATAGGCAATTAGTTTGTCGTCGATAACGACGAGGCAACGTGAACATTTAATTAACGATTACCTATATGTATCGGATCGTTACAGAGTATAGTAGCAATCACGTATTCACGTTCATCACATGTGTGTGTATATGTATGTGTGTATGTGTGAGTATTCGCAATTGTGATTAACCGATAAACGATAAGTTTCTAATAATTAATACGTATGTCTACATATATGTAACACACATTCATATTATTTCTTATTGGAGTATACGTTAACACATATCATCGCTTGTAACAGTCGATATCGATAATTAATTAATTATAATAATAATTATAAAGATATTAATACTTTGAATTATGAAGTATGTAATCCTCTTGCACGACGAAACTATTTAATATTAAATAATTTCCTAGGAAAATCTTTTACTTCTTAGTTTAGGACGTTGTTCTGTTTTGTCTCCAACTACTGTCCAGCTCTCGTGCAATTATTTTGGTGGTCTTCCCAGTAGCCTGCTCGTGATCAGCTTTTGGGTTGGTGCAATGTCAGAGTTTTGTCAGGGTTACGTCAGGGTTTTGTCAGGGTTGCATCAGGGTTTTATCAAGGTTTTGTCAGGGTTTTGTCAGGGTTTTATCAGGGTTTTGTCAGGGTTTCATCAGGGTTTTGTCAGAGTTTCTTTAGGTTTTTGTCAGGATTTTATCAAGTTTTGCGTCATGTCAACGATTTAAGATTTGATTAAATCCCTTAACTATTTTAGTTATTGAAAAGATGAAATAAATCAGTACCCTTCTCGTGTTTAGCTTTTGGGTTAGTGCAACGTTAGGTAATCGGTTGTTTTCCATTCTTGCAACTCGATCTCGCCAAACCTCTTCTTCTTTGTCGAACCCATCGAACTATGTCCTGGATGTTGCATTCTCTCCAGACGTCATCGTTGCACTGCTGGTCAAACAGTGTTTTATCTGTGACGGTTCGTAGGGTCTTCGTTTCCGTGTTCCTCAGCAGTCCTCTTGGTAGCTGCATTTTTTCGGCTCTTATTTCGATAGCGTATGACATTATTGGTCTTACGCTGGTTTTGTAGATACGAGTCGTGCAGTTTATGCTCGTATGTTTGTTACGTCAGATTATGTCTCTTAGGTCAGCCAGATACCATTGCTGCTTTCCTCGTTTGTGCCTTTACTTCCTCTATGAGGTTTTTTTCCACTGGTAATGTCGACTCCTAGGTAGCTGAACTTTATTACTCGTTTCAAGGTTATGTCCATTAACTGCTGATTTGCATCGACGTGGTTCCTTTGTTATTGGGAGCAAGTTCGTCTTCTGTACAGAGATGTTTGGATTGAATTTTTAGGCTGTTGTTTGAAATTTGTGCTGTATTCTTTGCAGAGTATCTTCATCTTTGGATATTTGGACACCGTCATCGGCGTACGCTATGAGTTTGATCTCCCTGTTCCCTATTCTATGTCTTCTTGCTGTTGTCTTTACCTCGTTAATTATTTCGTCTATGATTACGTGGAATAGTATAGGACTTAGGCTGTCTCCCTGTCTTATACCATCTGTTACTTGTACTCATTTCGACAGGTCTCAATTTGCTTTGATGTGACACGCATTGTCGGTGTTGAATTCTATGATAATAGTCTGATGTTATCAAAAGCTTCTTCAAGAGCAACGAAGTATTATTGTTCTGTTTTTATTTATATTATAAAAATATTGATATAGTTTGAATTATGAAGTATGCAATCGTCTTGCACGAAGAAGCTATTTTACTTTTTGGAAATTTCTACAAGGACAATTTAATTCCTAAAAATTAAACACGAATCATATTTCTCTAAACTTTCATACAACCAATTAAAAAATATCATATTTAAAATATTAAAGAAATATCTGATATAAAAATATTTGAATTTAAATAGGAAAGAAGTCAGAGAGGAAAAAAATGCAATTGGAATTGGCTGAGAACAAACTGAACGAATGATTATAGTTCAAAGGGTTAAACGAGAAAATAAAAATAAAAATGATACGAGTAACTCGTAGGGTAATTCGTTGAGTGAGAAAAGGTAATGGGAAAGGTTAGGATCATTCACTAAAACTTTGGCGTAAACGAAGAAGATCCGTCGATTTAATGGTGGAAAGAACATGCTGAAACAGTTAGGGTTGAGCAAAACTACCAAGCGCGTATTAACTTCGATGGAAATGTTAACGTAACTCGCATAAGAGAGAAGAGAGAGTATGTGTCTCTACGTGTGTACGTGTACAATTACATAGTCTACAATTTAATTAACATTCCAGGAACAGGGGTGTGGGAGAGAGAGGGAACCACGAGCTAAAAGGGGGACTGGTTTTTCTCCCGTTGATTTCTATTAAGTGGTGGAGGTGGTGGAGGAGGAGAGGAGAATAGAGAAGAGGAGAGGGGAGACAAAAAATATATTTTCTTTCAGGAAAAAAAAAAGAATGAAAAGGTGGATGGGGGTATGGGAAAATATCGGTCCCAGGAGAAAAATGAGATTTTTATATTTCTATTCGTAAAATAAATTGCGAAATTGATTGACTTTTTTACAAACCATTGTTTCTTTCTACCTTTTTTCTTTTTTTCGCAATTCGCGGTTTGTTATTTCATTTCGATAAGAAGTCGTGCGCGTACCAAATGAAATGAATCGATCGATCGTACCTTTCCTATCGATGTTATAAACGTTAAATGAAATTTCTATTCTTTTCTATTACTATTATCTTTCTCTCTCTCTCTTTTTCTCTCTTTCTCTGTTTGTCTGTCTCTCTAATAGAATATATATATATTTCTTTAACTTATTCGTCCAATCACCGATCCATGCTAGATCGAGTCGAAACGCGTAAACGTTATCCTCGACGATGCAAAAGTTCTCCAATTTAATTATCCTTTGATTGCGCTTAATTGATCGTAATGGAATCTGTAATTGCCACCTTGCTACGACGTTAATGACTTTTTATTTGTTAGCGCTTACTACAAGAAGAAAAAGAGACAAACAGACAGAGAAAGTGGAAGGAAGGAAGGAAATAACGTTTTGTTCTTAGGAAAAAGTAAATCGAAAAATAAGATGAAAAACAATAATAAAATGACAATAGAAAATTTATCATAATTTACTTTTGAATTATTTTTCATAGACACACACACACACACATATATATTATTATTAATAATTAATAATAAAAATATATTTGGTTGTCAAATATGAAATGAAGCAAAAAATGCACATAATTGAATTGAAATTTGCTCCATTTCATAAACAATCTAATATAATTTAATAAAGTTATAAATAATATTATTAATTAGATTTATATTAAATTAATAATGATACTTTTGAATAAAATTTATTCTAATTTTTATTACAAAGTTCCAACGATGTTGCATTTTGATGCACCTCGCACGACCTTTAAGAAACACTTAGGCCTCACGCGTGTTCCATTGCACATCTGAAGCCTCTTTCCTCTTCTCTTTTTTCTTCCCTCTTCCTCTTCTTCTTCTTCTTCGTTTCTATCCCCTCTCACCAACACCACTTCTCGCTAATATAAAACCATCTTTCTCTTCTTCCTAGACTCCGTGCAGTTGCATAAAATGTCTAGCAATTTGTCATATCTCCAGCATCCTCTTTCTTCGATGGTACTTTCACGCACGCGTTTACAACTTGGAGATGAGTGGACTCCGAAAAATCACAACCCCATGACCGAACGGTAAAATGAATGTAATAAACTAAGATCACTTTAGATTTGTGATTTTATTAAACAGCGATAAGTTACATCTTTCATCTCGTCGTTGAACCCGAAGATTTTACACCATCTCGCTAAAAGGATTTATTTCTTTCTATTTCTCACTCTCTCTCTCTCTCTCTCTCTCTCTTACTTTTATTAATTCATTTTCTATTTCCTCTTTCTCTCTATACTGGAATATTAAATCGTAGCTAATTTATCATTGTCAATTGAATATTAATCGATCATTAATCAAAGAATAATTTCAAGTTAAATTTAAAGAAATGCACTTTTTACATCATTTGTTAAATACACTTAAAAGTTATTTTAACAAATAATTTTTTATCTTATACAATTAAAATTGTTAATTAGAAATTTATTGTAATATTATTTCTCTTATACATGTGCAAATAATAATAATATTTTTAACATATTAAATTAATTAAACCAGATTCGAAATAAATGAAATTTAATTAAAACAGGTTCAAAGAACATTTCTTTTTTTTAAAAAAGATATTATAATAGTAGTAAACAACGTTATTATATTTCATAATCGTATTATCGTATTAACATATAATACACAATGATATTACGTTACCAATTATTAATTATTATAATTTTTTATATAACATATTTTTAATTATAAAAATATATTCTTAATAATAATTGTTTGAAAGATAATTTTAATTGTAAAAGCATAAATTTCTTGAAAATAATCTTATATTGAAAGAGAGAAAGAGAGAGCTAATCAAAAATAAAATAAAAATGAGGTAGAGATGGTTGGAGAGGAATTGAAAGAGGAAATTGTAGTAGCAAGTAGTGCGTAACACGAACATTAAAAGGGCAGATCACGACAAGAGTAATATGGTACAATGATTTTAATGCTGAAGATAAAAGGTTGTTAACAACAAGCACCCGTTTAGAGATAACAACTTCAGAAGGATATCGTGGTAATTAACGAATTAGCATTGGCTTATAGTTCAGCCTACACGTACACACTCAAGCCTTTAAAACGTTACTTTGTTCCTAGTAGTAAAAGTAAAACTTAAAATAAAAAATAGTAAAATAGAATAATTACAGAATTAAGTTTTGATTAAATGAAGCAAGAAGGGAAAGGAGAAATAATCAGAATTTTTTTCCAACTACGACATGTTTGACGTAGAAATATTTCAACTCAAACATCGGTTTAAATAAATGACCGTGAAATATCCATGAAATACGTTGAGAAACAGAAAGAGAAAAAGGGGAAGATAAAAACGATGCAAAACGATTTTACGAAGACTTTAGCAATTTCCGATTAGAAATGCTTTTTCCAATACTTTTTTTTTCTTTTGCTTTGCCCATCTTCTACGATTCATCTTTCATCTCTTTCAGATGTTGCACTTGCATATGTGTGGGTTGTTATTATTTGTTTTCAAGGAATCTAAATACTATCTCATATGAATTGGTCAGACAACTTTAAACCATTTTCCCAAACTATTATCTTTCAAAATTATAAAATCAAATTCGTAAGCAGAGATGAAGGTTTAATCTTTCTATTCACACAAATGAACAGGTTTTCATGAAATACTCTTAATAATTATGTTAATGTAACTTAAATAGTATTAATGTAAATGAAATTATATATTTTACTAATGAATATAAATAAGTATACTTTATTTTAACATTGAATATTTCAATTTACTAATGAAATCATACAATACATTCATAATTACTGATTACTCTCCAAATTAGCAATCCCACAATGCAGTGATGTGAACTCCTACACCTTTAAATGGATTTTCTATTGAAAATATGTAAAATTAGTATTAAAAAAAAAGTAATTTATATTTGTTTTAGCTTTTCTTATAGTGTAATACAAAATATCTTGATTCTAAATACAGTTGATTCGTTACTGAAACTATTTTCTTCATTAAAAATAGAATAATAATATTATTTTAAATTGTATTATATTTAAAGGTACCCTTCTGACCTATAAAAATTATTGAAATATTCAATACGTTGAGTCTTTCTCTGTATGTGTGTATGTTTGTGTAAAAATATCAGTGAATGTAGTAAATCAAAGATTAAACAAACATTTTTATTATAAGTTGACCTAATTTCACAAAAAAAGAAACTTTATTTTCTTATTAATTAATTACAAATATATATTTTTGTTTCTTTACAAATAATAAATAAACCACAATCTAGTAGAGAAAAATCATATTCCTATGATTTCTTAAATGAAATCAACACATTGAATTGTTTATTCTACAAACCTCGATGAGTGAAACTCACCTAATGAATATGTAACTTACACTCTGGTATTTAAATATTTCAACTATACGTTTACCTTGGGAACCTTTGACCTGGATATTTAAAACCATAAAGTTGAATCATGTAAATTCTTATCAAACAAATCCATTAATAACAATCTATTCATTCATTTCTTTCTAAGTTTATTTTCATTTCTACACAATTGTGTATCAACTATAACCAAATCTTGTATATAAAAAATATTAAATAAAAAACCCTTAGGGAACCCTGCACCTTTAGGGAAAGAGTGCAGTGTAAATTGTTCCAAATAATTCCTACAACTCTATAAAGTTGTTTTTAAAAATATCAGAGAAGGATAACAGATCTGTGGTTGGTGTGTTACCTTTGAAAATGTTGCACAAAGAAGCTATCTTCCTCCCCACACTTCCTCTCTCTCTCATCCCTGAGCACTCCCATACTTTGGTAAAACGACGAACCGTGAAATAAATAGGAGTCACAGGAAATGCTTTAAAAGAAGAGAATGGAAGCTTCAAGTAATTTCGTTTGTCCCTTTGTCGTGAGACTGCTTTTTGGAATAAAACAATTATCGTTTCTTCTCATTGGGGAATACACAGTTTGACAAAATCTTTAAAAAAAATAAAAAAGAAATATGAACTTGTATAATTAAATCCATCAAACTAATTTAAATGGATCCTTCATTTTAGAGTATTATTAATTTATTAATCATTTTAAACAAGAAGAAAAAATAGAAGATTTTTCGTTGTTAATCAAAAAGAAAGTTGAAGAAGAAGAAGAAACTTATGGTAAATCGATCAACGATTCCCACGAATGGTATAAAAAAAATTGACAATATTGACATAACCGTGTGAAGTATAATAAAAAGGAGCGTTGCTAAATAACGTCGGTCTGGGTTTATTATAAAACACGGATCAGTGATTTCAATGTTTTGTCCGTGTTCAGTGTGTGTAATTGCATCTTACCAAGTATATAAATAAATCTGTGTACATGTGTATGTGTGTGTGTGTGTGTGTGTGTGTGTGTGTGTGTGTGTGTGTGTGTGTGTGTTTCCAAGCGGGCTAGAGTTAGCCTTTTCTCTTTAAACTTGCCCCCACTTCACCTTTTTACCACCACTCCTTTCATCTTCTTCTTCTTCTTCCTCCTAAGTTTAGAGCAAGAAATTGATGATTCTCGCGGAGAACCGACCGCAGAAAAGACGTTTTTGGATCAACGCTTTTTCATGGTTCTCAGGCGCAGGTTCTAACTGTTCTTCCGCCATTCCAGCACCAGCAACACCACCAGCAATAGCACCAGAACCAACCAGGTGGGGTATTACTTGGCTAACGTTCCTTCGCCGTGTCGCAGAATACTCCAAGAAGAAAACGGCTGCTCCTTTATGCAGCTCGTTAACCCTATACCCGTAACGAAAGATAGAAAGAGATGGTAGATGATGAAAAAGAAAATCAAAATAAGAATCAAGTGAAAGAAGAAGAGAGAAGATCCAGTGGTGTACCCAGTACTCGCGTTTCTTCTTTTTCTGTCTCTTGATTTCTCTCTTTTTCTCTTTCATGTAATATTTTATATCTATAGGTAGGTTAGTAACTTTCTCAGGAAGAAGATCCGTCCTTCCTAGAAGTCTTCTTATCCTCTTAGATAACGAGAAGGATTTAGCGGATTATAGATAACGCGCTTGGCCTGTTCAAGAAGATAACTCTGAGAAGAACTCGCGGTAGCCAAGGAAAGGACTTTACTTTCCGTTACAATGCACGATCATTATTATACGTAGATCATCTCTAGTCTTATTTTTTTTTTGATATTTTCTATAGAACTTTGCCTTTTTTAGGTGTAGGATAGATTTGAAAAGAAAATTTGGTGTAGATGTTAAGTAATAGATAAAAGAAATAGAAAGGGTGTATTGTATTTTTTCTTTCTTTGGTAACAAAAGAATGAGAATTGAGAAATGATTGGAAAGAGAATTATAAGGAGAGGTAGGGATTGTAGTAAATTTTGGTTCATTGATTGAATGTTAGTGGATATGAGAATTTATGTTTTGTGATTACAAGTTTGAAGTTTGAAGTTTGAAGTTTCATTATCTTTGTTTCATCTGACAGTCAGATATTGGGTGTAACGATAGTCCTGAAAGAAAAAGTTAATTTGTAGTATATAATAATGAAAATTGAATGAACAATGAATGATAATGAAAGGTAGGAATTGTAGTGAATCTTATTTCATTGATAGAATGTTATTGGATATAAGAATTTATGTTTTTGTGACTACATATTTGAAGTTTAATCATCTTTGTTCGAATAGACAGGGAATATTGATTTTTATTCATTGTAATTTCATAATGAATGAATAATGAATTAAAATAAAAGGTAGAAATTATAGTGAATCTTATTTCATTGATAGAATGTTATTGGATATAAGAATTTACGTTTTTGTGACTACATGTTTGAAGTTTAATCATCTTTGTTAGATCTGTCAGTCAGATATTGGATGTAGGGATAGTCCTAACTTAAAAAGTTAACTTTTAGTATTTAATAACTAATATGTACATGAAAAAGAAAGGAAGTATTGATACTTATTCATTTTAATAATGAATAAAAAATGAATGAAAATAAAAAGTTAGAATTATATTGAATTTTATTAAATAAAAGAATTTGTTGTGTTTCTTTGACAACAGGTTTGAAGTTTTATCATCTTTGTTCAATCTGTCAGTCAGATTTAAAATTACTCGCATTTATAAATCTCTCTCTCTCTCTCTCTCTCTCTTTCTCTGAAGATCTTTTAAGAGAGAAACAGAGAATCTCTCTTTCATATCTTTGAAGTTATTGTCGGTGCTTTTATCGATGTCTCTCGACTCGCATAATCACGAAACTCTCGTGTCCAAGTATTTAAATACGTCCGTCATTTCTTCGGTGCTTTCATAGAACTAGGCGCGCGTTGGGAATACAAGAATCGTTTGGAAAAAAAAAAAGAAGAAATTTCCTTGAGGATTAATATCTCGAGTCGTTTCGAGGAAGAGGTCCTTCCAGAGGTCATTAATGCGAGATATCCGAGCTTGGTGGACTGTCCGTTCGGTGCCGTTATCACAGCCCACGTATTATATACCAACAGAAGAAGAAGAAAAAGAAACAAAAGAAAAATGATAGGAAGAGAATTCTAACTGAAAAATATTTTCACTAGTCGACAACAATGTTTTCGTTCCTTGCAAGTTGTATAAGTTTTATGTACACGTACTTTTATGTGTTTAAGTAACATTTTTATTTAACGTTAGAATATCTGATATTACAAAATTAAATTATAATATAATAAATAGTTCATACAAATAAAATTATTTCAATAATATTCACTTTAGAAATTAGATAGAATTTATATTAAATATTATTCAATTCAATATTATAGATTGAGTAGCTTATAGTATAATATTGTATAAATAAATAATATTTTTATTTGGCGTAAGAATGTCTGGAATTACAAAATTAAATTATAATACAGTAAATAGTTCATACAAATAAAATTATTTCAATAATATTCACTTTAAAAATTAGATAGAATTTATATTGAATATTATTCAATTCAATATTATAGATTGAGTAGCTTATAGTAAAATATTCTATACATAAATAATATTTTTATTTGAC